>PVHX01004553.1:0-123856 GCA_004024805.1 Geosciurus inauris | reverse complement strand
GGGATGGCTTGCCTTGAGTGACCCACGGCCTCACCCTGCCAGCCCCCAGCATCCTCCTGTGTGGAGACCCCTGGGCAGGGAGAACCAGCTCAGGCAGATGGCCTGCAGGTCCTTGCTGGCCACCTGTGCAGGCTTTTACAATGGCCTCTTTTCTGCTGTGTCCTGGGGCCTCTCCATGATTTTCTACCCCACTAGCAAAAAAGAGGGGAGAACGAGGCCAGGTTCCGACATCGCTTTGAGGGCTCATGCCCAGTGACCTGGAGACCACCCACTGGGCCCCACCTCTTAAAACTCTCCACCCCCGCAGTGGTCTGAGCTGGGGACCAAGCCTCCAGCACATGGCTTCTAGGGGAACTTAAGATCCTAACTACGGCAGGCTCCAGGAGAACGCTCTACGCTGGGCCCTGGGGTGGCCTGCCTCACCCCACGCCCTGGCCGCTCTAAAGCCTTGCCAGCTGTGCCCAGGCTGGCTGTCACCCTCTCCACCCTCTGCCCCTGCCTGTCCTGCTGCTGCACCTGGGTGTGCCAGTGGCCATCTGGGTTTCTGTCCTGCCCTTCCAGCTGGGCCCCTTCCACCCAGACCTCAGCCTCTGCGTCAGCTCCACCCTGGGCCCCGCTGACCCTCTCCAGCCGCCCTGCATCTCCTGCTCAGCACCCGTCAGGGCCTATTTTCACAAGTTGGTTTGTTTCTCGACTGGCCGCCAAGTCCTTCTCATGTCTCTGTCCTGCCCCTGCACAGCTCCTGCCCACAGTAGGTGCTCAGTGGTCACTGGTGACCACAGGAGGACAGTTATGCTAACTTCAAGGAAGACTCAGCCTGCTGCCCTCCTCAAGTCACCCCTTCCCAGCACCATCAGTGTGGGGAGATCACGAAGGGAGGGCCGACTCCCAGTCCCCGACCTCCCGCCTCCCCACCACCAGCCCAGCACCTGCCAGAGGTATGCTCTGGGTGGAAAGTGCCCATTGCATTCTCTCTGGTCTCAGGTCTGCCTGGTCTCCACACACCTGGAAAGGCACCTCCTGAGGGTTCCCAACACCCGTGTGCATCACACTGGCTGGGAGGGAGTTGGAGACAGAGGGCTCCCCACTTCTGAGGGCACTACTTACGATCTTCTATTCACATGGGTGTGGGAGCCTATGCATTCAGGAGGAGCCACACTTTGAAGTCCTTCCAGAAAGAGAAAACCGTGGACAAGACTGTGGGAGTGCAGGGTGCAGCGGCTTTGCCCCCAGGCACCCCTGCCCCATGACTGCAGACCTCTGGGTCCTGTAAGCCAAAGGCTGTCCCCTCCATCCCTTCTGCCTCCTCCATGAGTCCTTGCCCTCCTGGTCTCCAACACATAGTGGTATCTGCATTGCTTTTCTGGCAGGGGTTTCCCATGAGTGGGGTCCCTCACAGCTGTGCGTGGTGCCCTGCTTCTCTGGGCCCTGCACCCAGCGAGGGTGGAGCCGGGCAGGTGGCAGGTGCCCTGTGGGCTGCGCTGCCCTGTCGCTGCTGTGTCCAGGGGGAGCCCTGGAGGAGAGGGCACTCGGTTCAGGCCTAGGTGAGGTGTCTCCATTTAACCTGCGGGGTCCCAAGAGGGACAAAGGCAGCAGAGGGCCAATCTCTGTCCTGTAGCTGGGCTCCAGAACGCTGGGCTCGTTGGCCGAGGGACTCCTGGATTTGGGCCAGCCCCTCCTCCCGGCCCACAGGTGCTCAGGCCGAGGACTAGGATGAAGTCATGCTGTGGCTGTCCTACCCTCAGTCTCCATCACAGGAACCGGCTGCCCTCATGCCTCCTGCCCTCTGTCACCTGCCACCTGCCCCATCACCATCTGTTGGTCACCTCCTTTCCCCGCCTCTCTCTTCTCAGCCACCCTCTACCCACTGGCCTGGTGTTGAGGAGGCTCCGAGGCCACTGGCAAGCAGGAGGCCCTGAGTGAAGGCTGGCCTCACTCCTGACAGCCGGCGAGTGCAGGGGTGCTTGATGAGCGGCTGTCTGCTGCAGCGCACCGAACGGGACACGGAAAGCAGAGACTTGCTGGGACATCCTGTGACGTGCTTCTGTTCCACAGGGGCCCATCTCGGTAAGTGCTAAGCAGTTCCAGGACACAGGGGCCATGGCAATCTAGTGGCCCCAGACAGATGGCCACAGCGCACACCCGTGCATCCCGGGCAGCGCAGATCGGATGACGGGACAGCCAGGTACAGCCACGCCATCGCTCCCTTCCTTTGTGTTGTTTGTGGACATGATTAAGAAGCAGCCCATCTGGACGGGCACCTCTCGACCTGGACTTTGGGAGGTGGCGGCTTCGGGCCTGGGTGGGGTGTGCTGGGCTTTCCCGCGGTGCCCCAGGACGAGGCCTAACAGCTGGCAGAGGCCTCTGGCCTGGCGTTACAGCAGGTGACGTCAAGCATTGCGGGTCTCTGCCGCTTTGAAGGAGGCCGGCCTTCTCCTCGCCACACTTTCCAAGGCTGGCCTTTGTGCTGGGCAGCTGGACGCATGCCTGTGGGGATTTCGGGGTACATATGCAGGTTCCTGTGACCACACTGTACTGTGTTCAAGCAGGAAAAACAAAAGCAACACTCCAACAGTTGACAAGTGATGACTGGTGGGCACTGCCGTGAGCTGCCTGGAGGGAGGGTCCCTCTGACCCTGTCCTCTGGGGAGGCTGAAGCCCACATGACCCCTTCCATAGCCTCTCCAGCCTTCAGGGGTTCTCACCAGTTCACCACAGGTGACTTTCATGGTCACCTCCTGCAGCCGGGGTTCCTCGGAGCAGTCTTTGGGGAACGCTCTCCTGTTCTAGCCTCAGCCCCTTGATGGACAGTGGGGAGGTTGGGATGAGGAATCAGGCTGGTGGCTTTGCTGCCCAAGGTCCTGGGAGAACCACCATCTTGGTCCGCTGTGGACAGGAGGCCCTGTGGCTCCACGACCCTCATCCCTGGACTGCAGAGGCAGGCTTGCTGTCTCTATAGGGTGAGGGATGCTCCCAGCCCTCTGCCTCCATTCCCTCGTGGCGCTCACACGATGCCCTGGCTGGCAGGGGTGGTACCAGGGTGCCATTGTGCCAAGCCCACTGACTAAGCCATGACTCCTTGTTGAGCTTAGCAGGTCTGGTGACCTTGGGCTGGTTCTGAGCACCCTCGACCACTGGGAGACCCTGCAGCTCCTGGGCTCCTCAAGTTCCAGGAGGGACCCGGCCCTTCCTGCTGGCTGGTGTCCACATGGCTCTCTTTTCCAAAGACAGCCCTGGGGCAGGCTCGCCCATGCACACCTGTGAGTCCAGGAGGGCAGTGCTGCTGGCTGGCTGCTCCCCTCCAGCTCCGAGGCTCCGTCAGGGCAGCGGAACTGTGGCAGTGCCATCTGAGGGCTGTGGCTTGCCAAGGCACCTTCTGCCACGCCGTCTTGTTTCCCTCTGTGGCTGACTGGCATTGGAGCCTGCAGGTTCTGGACTAGTTAGAGGGGAGCCGCCATCATCCCAGGACTCCGGGCAGCAGGTACCCTTGTGGGACTCCAGGGAAGGTTCCAGCACAGGGAACAGCAGCTGGACCTTACAGATGGTGTGTGATGTTTCACCAGAAGCTACTCTCTGGTGACCTAAGAGTGGCAGTGCCGTGGCTCCATCGGCCGCCACAGGTTGCCATCTTCCCGGAATGGCCACCTCTATTCCCGGGTGGTCACCTCTATTACAAACAGAACAGAATCATCCGTTCCTGGGCTTGAGATGCTTTTCTGACAACCAGGAAGGCCTTCAGATGCTGGGCTGCCTCATGGTGGACCCTGGACAGACCCAGAGGACAGGCTTCCTCTATGGACATGGGTGGCCTGGCTGACCACTTCAAGGACGCTGGAGAAGGGCATTTTGTTTCTGGGAGGAGTGGAAGAGAGCTGCTCAACTCACATGTGGGGCTGACGGGATGTGGAGGGGTGTCCAATGTGGCCAGCAGTGTGTCCATTCTCTCTCTGTCCCCATCTTCCTGCCCCTCTCTCTGCCTCTCCGTCTCCCCATCTCTGTCTCTCTCCACCTCCCTGCCTCTGTCTGTCTCTCTCCACCTCCCTGTCTCTGTCCCTGCCTCTGCTCATCTCCCTGTCTCTCTCTTTCCACCCCTCTGTCTCTGTCTCTCTCTCTGTCTCCACCTCCCTGTCCCTGTCGCTGTCTCTCCACCTCCCTGGGTCTCTCCTGGTGATCCTTCTAGGGTGGACACTCCCTACCTCCACCTGGTGTGAGCCCCAGCTGAGATCTTGGCCTGCAGAGGCCAGAGTGGGTCCCCAGCCCATGGAGTCGTGCCTCCGTGATGTCACTCTGTTAAGTAAGGAGCTGCAGCAGGATCTCGGCTCAGAGCTGACCTGACAAGCATCCATCAACACAGCCCTTGGACTGAGTGGGGTCTGTGTCTGACCACCTCCCGGCATGGAGTCTCTGCCACCAGAGCAGGGACAGCCATCCACTGGGGAGTCCCCTTTTATCCTGACCCACACCCCATCCGGGGCCTCCAGTGCTTCTCTGCAGCCAGAAGTGGGAGAGGTCCACCGACGTCAGAGAGGAGGAGGCAGCGTCCCACTGGCCCACAGGACCTTCTCAGGCTCGTGCGCGGTCCCCAGGGCTGCTGCCACACCTGGCAGGTGGTGGGCTTGCCAAACAGCGGGAAAGAGACAATGGAAGCTCTGTGGCTTACACCTTGTCTCACCTTCTCTTTAATGTGAGTGTGAAGGAGCGACTCCCTCCCTTCAGCACACTGCCCGGACGGCCAGCGCTGGGTGCTGAGGGCTTTCCTGAAAGTGGCGCTGGAGGCGTCTTGTGTTCCCGGAGTGTTTGTGCCCAGGGCATCCCTCCCGGGCCACCGGTCAGCCCCAGGCTGGGGAAGAAGGGAGGGTTGGGGGGCCACTCTGCACCCACTCTGGGAAGCCAGCTGGTGGGTCACGGTGGCTGGAGCTGTTGGAATGTGACGCTGAAAGGCTCCTCCACGTGGGAGCCTGAGTCCCCACTGGGTCTCTGAGGAGTGAACCCACATAGGCCCTGGAGCTGCTGTTCCTCTGGACTGGCCTGCTGCCTGTGGAGGCTGTGACTCTGCAGGCCGTAACCAAGCTGGCTCTCTAAGGGCCCAGAGGGCACCACATGGACGTGGATGGCCAGTGGACACCAGGACTGAGGGGCTCACCTGGAGGTCCAGCCTTCACTTGGAGGCCCCACTCGCTGCTGGGTTCCACCTCAGGCACTGCTCATGAGGTGACCATGCCACCCCTGGAGGCCCCTCCTCACCTGCTGACTGGGTCCCTTTCCTCTCCAACCTGGAGCCCCAGCTGGGGCCTGGCCTCAGCCCCTCCTGGTTGGTCACCTGTCCAAGAGCACCCTGCCTTAGGGGCTTCGTGGAGGACCCGTGCTGAGACAGGGCGACAGTTGAAGGATTTGCAAGGCTTCTACTGGACGAGGGATGGTGAGACCATGGGTCGGATGAAGACGGTACATCACGCCTTGCTTGTGCACAAGCAAAACCATCACGGTGAAGCTTGGTCACTAGACATCGGAGGTGCAGCCGGGGAGCCTGAGTGAGGAGGGTGGAAGACGCTCCCGTGGTCCCCAGCCCCCGTTAACAAAACCCCAAAGGACTGTGAGGCCAGGTTCTCTGCGGCCTGTCACTGAGACAGGCAGCTGAGGGGAGCTCTGGAGGGGCCTGGGGTTGACCCTTCAGAGGGCCCCGTCCCCATGCTCCAGAGCTAGGCTCAGCTCAGCTGTGAGGCTGCCCCTGGTCATTCCATGACACCCAGGATGAGCCCAGGAAAGGTGCGTCTCTACCTAGTGTTTCCATGTCCACAGCACAAAGGGGAGGGGAGGCCACGCCGGGGAGCTGAGGGTCTCTAGGAAGGAGGCTGGGAGAACTTGGCAAGGGGATGTGGCAGGTGACAGAAAATATGGTTCAGTGGTGACCTTAAACACGCCCGCTGCTTTTTATTTATAAAATACATAATTGCCTGTGTTTAAATTTCATACAATTCATTAAAGTGAGGTGGTAAGTGCTTTCCGATAATTAAAATGCAGACAAGCCCATTCTCGGATCCGAGGCCATGGATAAAAGTGACACTTCGCCGATTGCTCCTTGCTGGGTCACCGTTTAGCCACAGCCGCGCGCACCTCGCAGGTAATTGATTGCTGCTTGCTGGGGAAAAACAAATGCAGGACGAGCTGATTTTATTGCTACTTATCATGCCTCACTCTAGTGTGGAAGTGGGAGCTTGGGGCGGGGCGCCGCTGGCCCAGGGGTGGTGGAAAGCAGGGCCTTGTGTGGGCCCAGCTCAGCAGGGCTTCTGTGGCGCCACTCCTGGGAGCTGTCCAGCCCACGGTGCTGAAGTCATTGGAAGGCTGGGCCTATGTCCCCTCTTGCCACGCCCCCTCCTTTGGAAGCCTGTTGTGGATTCTGAGGTGGGGACATCTGTTCTCTGCTTTGGGCACCCCCATCTTGTGGCCACCATGGTCAGAAGGGTCAGGCCTTGGGCCCCCTGAGGACTGCCCTGTCTGAGGCGACTTGATTGGGCAGCTGGACACTCAGCTCTAGGAAAGATGGCCCCAGCTCCACCCACTGTCCCTCTACTGTGCTTGGCCAGCTGGCATCCCTGACCCCACCTGTTCTCACCCCTGGCTTCCTGAGAGATGGGACAGAGCATGGTTTTGAGGGAATCTTTCACCCGACTTGCCTGGGTCTGGGTCTCCCCTCCTTGAATGCACAGCTGTGAGGGGCCCTGCTGAGAACATGGTCCACCTCAGCACCTGGGCAACAGGGCTCCTCACCCTGTTCGTGCTCCTCACTTGGAACGTTGCTGCCCGATCTCCTGCAGGCCTGGTGCCCGCCTGGCTTCCAGATGATGCAGCTCAATGGGCGCCTGACGTCAGCCCACCAGGGAGCCCCTCAGAGGTGGTAGGCACAGCTGGGGTGAGGCAGTGTGGTCTTCTGGACCTGTGGACGAGGAAGGCTAGCGGAGGAGATGAGGGGTCAAGTGGCTGGGGGTGGGCGCCCCTGGCGAGGGCAGAGCCCTCGCCAAGAGGCGAGTGTGGCTGGCAGGGGCTGTGCCTGAGGAGGACAGGCCAGCCTGTGCAGGTGAAGGCAGGTGTGTGAGAGCGGACGTGCAGAACTGGAGGGGCGAGCACACACCGTGAGGTTCACAGCAAGCAAGGTGAGTTCTGAGCTTAAACGGGAGGCCTTGGGCGTCGTGGTGAGAACAGGCTGCGAATGTGTGGAGAGGGAGCAGGGTCCAGCTACGAGGACAGCTCCTGGGTCAGGGAAGAGCCACGGTGGCTTCACCAGAGTGGCCCAAGAGGAGCTGCTGGGAGGGTCCCCAGGGCTCATGGCACATTGGGAGGGTCCCCAGGGCTCATGGCACGTTGGGACAGGAGGGCTCCTCACCCTGTTCCTGCTTGATAAGGGTCCCCAGGCTCCTCCCTGTGGATCAGGGTCCCAGGCTCATCTATGATGAGGGTCCCAGGCTCATCCTCACTGTACCCTGGGTCAGAATCTCCTTTCTGTTAGAGGCTGAGCATGCTACCATGTGGATGGACTGCATGTTTTCTACCCTCCACACGTCACTGGGCACTTTGGTGGCTTCTGGGCTGTCCCTGCTGTGGACAGGATCACTGTGAACATGAGGGGAGTATCGTTCAGGGCCCACTGTGGATCCCTTGGGTGTATATCAAGGGGAGTTTCTGGGTCGTGTGGTGATCCTGCCTTTATTTTGGGGTACACCACCATGTTTTCCACAGCAACTGTGACATTTTATATTCCCGCCAACAGTGTCCAGAGTTCTGAGGTTCTTGGAATCCTGGCTCTAAATTGCTTTTGTTAAAATAGCAGCTTTCCTAATGAATTTGAGGTGCTATTTCATTGTGGTTTGGTTTTCATTTTTCTAATGATTAGTGATATGAGCATCTTTTCACACACTTGTTACATATTTGTATATTTTCTTTGGAGAAACATATATTCAAATCTCTTACCCATTTTAAACTGGGTTTTATTGTTAAATTGTAGGAGTTCTTTATACATTTTGGATACTAACCCTTTATCAGGAAAATGATTGATAAATATTCTTATATTGTGTAAACTGCCTGTCGCTTTGCCAGTCCTGTGATCCACAGAGGTTTTCAATTTTGCGCGAGCCTCACTTGTCTAATTCTCACTTTTGTTTCTTGTTTTTTGGTGTGATTAAGAAATCACCAGCACATCCAGTTATAAAACTGCCCCTATATTTCCTTCTGAGAGTTTAGTAGTTCTAGATCTTATGTTGAGATCTTTCATTCATTTTGAGTTAGTTTTTGTATTTGGAATAAGTTAGGAGTCCAGCTTCATTCTTTTGCATGTGGATGTTCAGGTTTTACAACATAATTTGCTGAAAAGATGGCTCTCTGCCCATCAGGCATCTCAGATGGCCCTTTCCCATCGGGGATCTTCACATCCTGTTTGAAAACCCTGGGGGCCGGTGCGAGGCGTTACTTCTGGGCTCCATTCGGTTCTGTTGTCCTTTCACCTGCCTTTAATGCCAGTGCTGTGCCTTTTGACAGTTTGGATGAGCGTGAGTTCTGAAATCAGGAAGTGAGACCCCAAACATCGCTCTGTTGGAGATGGTTGTGACTATTCAAGGTTCTTGAGATTCCACACGATTTTTACAGTGGACTTCTCTATTTCTACAAGAAACTCCTTCGGGATTTTGGTGAGGATGGTGTTTTTGTCTGTAGATTGCTTTGAGTGGTGCTTTTTGGATTATTCAATTCCTTTATGATCCAGGTTTTCTCTGGTGTTGTGTTTCTTTTTGAGTCAGTTTCAATTACCTGTGTCTTTCTAGGAACTCATCTATTTTATCTACATTAGCTACAATTTTTGCACACAGTTGTCATAGTATTGCCCTAAGATCCTCTCTTTTTGTAGGATCGGTGGTGACACCCCCTCTTTCTTGCTGATATGAGTGATCCATGTTTCATCCTGCTTCTTTCTTGGTCAGTAACAGCCAGCACGTGTCAACTTTGTTTCTGGAGACCCACAGTCCGGCAAGTCACGCGCACGTCTGCTGATTGTGAGTCTGTTTTCTGAAAGGTGCACGCTCTCTGTCCAGACTTGCTGCCTCTGTGGGGGTCGGTGTCCAGTTGCTCCAGCGCCACGTGCTGAAAAACCTGCTCTGTTCCCTCACCCCAGCTCCTCTGCAAGGGCCGCTGGACTGCACCCCGAGGGCCCGTTCCTGGGCTCTCCATTCTGCTCTGCTGGTCTGTGTATTACTTCACCAGTGCCGTGCTCTCCTTCACTATCATGCTGGCTGTCCTCCATCTTCCTCCTCTTCTAGAAACTTCAGAACCAGTTCATCGATGTCCATGACATAAGTTGCTGGATTCCACTGAAATTAACTTGAATCCATAGGTCAAGTTGTGAAGATCTGATGCCTTGACAACATTGAGTATTTGTAGGCACAAATACAGCATGTATCTCCATCTATTTACTTCTTCTTTGGTTTCCTTCAAGAGAGTTTATAGCTTTCCTTATACAAATTTTGTACATATTTTGTTAGATTGATGCTTTAAAGTATTTCACCTTTTTTAAGGTACTAATGTAGTAAGTGGTATCATGTTTTTGATTTCAGAATTCCCCTTGTTTGTTGCTGGTATTTTGGAAAATGTTGACTTTGATATATCAGCCTTGGATTCGGCAACCCCACTATAATTGTTTATTAGTTACTATTTTTAAAATTTGCTCCTTCAGATTTTCTACATAGATGACCATGTTTTCAGCAAAGAGTTTGATTTCTTCCTTCCTAATCTGTGTACCTTTTATTGTATTTTCTTGTCTTATTATATAAGCTAGAATTGTTGCTTTGAGATTGAAAAAGAGTGGTGAGAGCTAACTTCCTTGTTTTTTTTTTTCCTGATCCATGTGGGAAAACATCAAGTTTCCCACCTCTACATGTGAGCATAGCTATAGGTTTGCTACATCTTTATTAAGTTGAGAAAGTTCACTTCTATTTTTAGTATGCTGGGAGTTCTTGTCTGGAAGGGTGTTGGATTATGTCATATGTTTCTTCTGCATGTATAGATGTGACCATGTGATTTTTATTTTTTAATCTGTTACATTTTTGAATATCAAACTAATCTGCATACCTGCCATAAATTCCACTTGGTCATGATGTATAGTTCCTTGAACACATTTTTGATTTAGATTTTCTAATTTTCGTTTGAAGATTTTGCATGTATGTTCCTGAAAGATCCTGGCCTGTAGTCTTATTTTCTTATAATGCCTTTGGCTTTGGTATTAGGGTAATGTTGATTTCTAAACTATATCCATCCTCCAAAAAATTTGTGGAGAGTTAGTACTATGTCTTTCTAAATATTTGTAGAATTTAGCCATTAACCATCTCAGCTGAGGGCTTCAATTTTGGAAGGTTATTAATGATTGATTTAATATCTGTAATTCAGATTATAATTCATGTTATGCAAATTTGAGTAGATAGTCTTTTAAGGAATTGGTTCATTTTATCTAGAGTATCACATTGGTGGGCATAGAGTTGTTCATGCTATTTCTTTATTATTCTTTTAATATCTGTAGGATCTGTAGTGGTGTACCCTCTTTTGTTTCTGATGATAGCAGTTTGTCTCTTTTTCTTAGCCTGGCTAGAGACTGAATGATACTATTAATCTTTTAAAAGATCTAGCTTTTCTTTGTGTGATTTTTTTTCTGTTGACTTATTGTTTTCAATGTCTTTGATTTATACTCTAATGTTTATTATTTATTTTCTTTTCCTTGCTTCAGATTCAATTTTCTCTTTTTATTCCAGCTTCCTAAGATGAAAACTTACAATATTGACTTATACTTTTTTCTTCTTTTCCAGTGTATGCATTAAAATGCTATAAAATTCTCTTTATGCAGTATTTTTATTCCACATCACAAATTTTGATTAGTTATGTTCCATTTTCATTTAGTTCAAGATATTTAAAAACATGCCTTATAATTTCTTCTTTGAGCTATGTGCTATTTTGAAGTATATTTTCTAATCTCCACATATTTTGGAACTTTTTAGTTAATTTTCTGTTATCTATAGAAGATATTGTATGATTTCTACTAATGTAAATTTCTTTAGGTCTGTTTCATGGCCCAGACTGTGGTCTATTTTGGTAAAATTTCCTTGCAATGTGAGAATGTGTAGTGCTCTTGGTTTAAATAGTTTATAGATTCCATTTACATTCAGTTGGTTGATGGTGTTGAGTTCAACTCTATTTTCACTGATTTTCTGACTTCTGGATCTATCTATTTCTGATGGGGGAGGTTGATGTCTCTAGTGTAACAGTGGATTCACCTATTGATCTTTCCATTCCTGGCAGCTTAGGCCTGACATATTGTGGCTCTGTTGTTAGGGGCATGCATGTTGAGGTTTGCTATGTTTTCTTGGAGAAGTGACTTCTCAGTCATCATATAATTCCCTTCTTTATTTCTGATTACTTGCTTTGGTTTGAGTTCTGCTGTGTCTGAAGTTAATATAGCTGCTCCTGCTTTATTCTGATTAGTTTAACATGGTAAGCTTTCCTCCTTCTGTTTACTACTCCATACATAATCTGTGTGTGCCTTTATGTTTAAAGTGGGATCCTTATAGTCAACACAGAGTTGGCATTGCTTTTTGAACCATTTGGACAATCTCTATCCTTTAATTGATGCATTTGGACTATGAGCACTCAAAGTGATAATTGATACACTGTGACTGATGTCACAATGGCTATCATTTTCTCTATGTTGCATTTTCTCCTAGTTTTGTTTTGTACCATTCCCCTGCTTTTTGTGGGGAATACTTGATCAAGTATTTTGTATTATTATTTTCCTCTCTACACATATTTGTTTTTAATACATAGGCATATATAATCTGATTCTTTATTATTATTTTGAACAAAATGTTACCCACTAGATCAATTCAAAATTAGAATGTACTTATTTTACCTTTACTTCTTCTTCTTTTGATTTTCTTATTTTCTTTATGTAGATATGAGTTTCTGATGTTTATCATTTTTCTTCTGCAGAATTTCTTTTTTTTTTTTTCTTTTTGGTACCAGGGATTGAACTCAGGGATACTTGACCACACAGCCACATCCCCAGCCCTATTTTGTTTTATTTAGAGACAAAGTCTCATAGAGTTGCTTAGCATCTCACTGTTGCTGAGGCTGGCTTTGAAGTCATGATTCTCCTGTCCCAGCCTCCCAAAGTGCCAGGATTATAGGCGAGCACCACTGTGCCCAGCTTAACATTTCTTACAAGGCAGGTCTATAGCAACAAATTCCCTCAATTTTTGAATTTTTATTAGTCTAAAAATTATTTCTCTTTCATGTTTGATGGTTACATTTACATGGTAAAAAATTCTAAGTTAGTGGACTTTTCCTCTGAACACTTGAAATATTTTTCTCCATGCTTTCCTGCTTGCCTGTTAGATGCGATTTTTATCTTTGTTCCTCTATGGATAAGGTGATTTCTTCCTAGGACTTTTTTCAATATTTTTCTTTATCTTTGAATTTGTGTAATTTTCATACGATGTGCCCAGGAATTGTGGAATTGTTTTATTTGCTTGCATTTAAACAACTTGGTGTTTTCTGAGCTTCCAGGACCTGTAGTTTGGTGTCTGACATTTCTGACATTCTCTTGGGGGAAATCATTAACAAATTTTGTTTCAACTATTTCCTCTGTTCCTCTCTCTCTCTTTTCCCTCTGATCTTCTAATTATGTCTATAATATACCTTTTTGTGCTTGCCCTACATCTTTGGATATTCTGTTCTTTGTTATTTCTTCAGTCTTTGTATTCCTCATTGTTTTCATTTTGGATGTTATTACTGACACATTCTCAAGCTCGTAGGTTCTTCCTTCAACCATGTACAGTCTACTGAGAAGCTCGTTAAAGGTGTGCTTTGATACTACTGCAGTGTTTTTTGATCTCTGGCATTTTTGCTGCGGTTCTTCCTTCTTAGGATTTCCAGCTGTCAGCTCACATGGCCCATCTGTGCTTGTATGCCGTCTGTTTTATCCATTGGAACTTAGCATATCAGTCATTGCTGTTTAAAGTTCTTGGTTTGATTATCCTGACACCCTGCCATGTTGAGTTCTGATGTTTGCTCTTTCTCTTCAAATGCATTGGTTCCTTTTAATACCCCTCATAACTTTTTCTTGAGAGACAGAGATGATGTACCCGGTAAAAGGAACTGCACTGAATAGGTCTTTAGTAATGGGGTGGGAAGGTGTGAGGGGAGAGACAATGTCTATGACCTGCAATTAGGTTTCAGCCTGTGAGCGAGCCTGTGCGTTAGTCAGCTTTTTGTCATTGTGACCATAATATCTGACATGAATGACCTGGAGTGGGGGAATTTATTTTGGCTCATGGCTCCACAGGATTCAGTGCAAGGCCAGTCAGGTTCATGCTCAGGGCCTGAGGTGAGGCAGAGCAGGAGGAAGGTGTTGGGGAGCAAAGCTGCCTGCTCATGGAAGCTGAGAAGGCTTCCCTTCCTCACAAGGGCCAGGAACAGACATAGTCCCCAAGACCATGTCCCCAGTGACCCATTTACTCCAGCCATGCCCCACTTACCTATCATCTTTACCACCTCCCAGAAAGTACATCCAAATTACTAATCCATCCAGTGGATTAGCCTGTGGAGGAGGTGAGGGCCTCATGGTGCTCTTTCCACCTCTGAGCATGGAGGAATTGCCTAAGCCATGAGCTCTGGGGACACTCCAGACCCAGGCTCTGGACGAGGGCCTTCCAAGTGTGTCTCAGCCTGCCTCACATAGGTGGGCAGGGAGGTGAGAAGGGCTGGAGTGGGCGTTTCCTTCTCCTTGTGCAAACCCAGAACAGGGCGGAAGTGGGCACTTCCCCTCCCTCAGGGAGTGGGGCTGATGTGAGCAGCACTCGGGGCTCTGGGGAGCATTTTCTCTGGGGGACAGGCCTGGGGAAAAGCATGGAGAGCTCTGGTGTGCCCCCAACGCTTCCCACACCCATTCTGGAAGGATGAGGAGAGTTTTCTCCAGTATTCACTGTGAGGTCTTGGTTCAGCCTCTGGGAATAAACTTCAGGCGGGTGTGGGGCACCCGTGACTAGATCCTTGGAGAGGTTCTTCACGCTGAGGATCGTCCCCGTGGAGACACGCCCTACTCACAGCTCAGGCTGTCCTGGCTCAGCACTGTTTCCCAGGGTTTCCTCTGGCGTCTCTGCCCGTGCACGCCACGTACTTGCCTAGTCACGTAATCGTCTCTGTGATGGCAAAGAGTTTTGCCCTGTGTTGTCACCCCTCCTATAGGTCCAAGAGAAGTGGCCATGTGGTGGCTCAGTTTGCTCAGGACCGTCTTTGAAGACCATTCTTGACCCCTCTGTTGTGCTGTCTCTTCAGCATTGCCCCCAGCTGGGAGGCGACACCAGTTTCTGGCTGATTCCCACCCTCCACCATGCCACGGCTCATAAATTGCTCTACACGTTGATATTATTAACTTCAGGAAGGTGAAGAAGGTGTGGGCTTTAAACCAGTCTTTGAGGTCCTTAATGACCTGAGGAAGGGCCCCTCTTGGCCATCTCTTCCTGGTCTCCTTGGGTAAATTGGCCTTCAATTAGCTATTAACCTGATGGTTTGATGAGATTGTTAATAACTTACCACCCAAATCTTCCTTATTTTCAAGAGTATGCTTAGGTTTAAACACTTAGCTTCAAGTAAAGTGAGTCCCCTTGGGGGGGCATCTTGGTTCTCTGCATTCCTGTGAACTCTCTCTCCCCTGTGGCCCTTCTCTCCCCTGTGGCCCTTCTCTCCTCCTGTGGCCCTTCTCTCTCCCTGTGGCCCTTCTCTCCCCCTGTGGCCCTTCTCTCCCCCTGTGGCCCTTCTCTCCTCCTGTGGACCTTCTCTCTCTCCCCTGTGGCCCTTCTCTCCCCCTGTGGCCCTTCTCTCCCCCTGTGGCCCTTCTCTCCCCCTGTGGACCTTCTCTCCCCTGTGGACCTTCTCTCCCCTGTGGTGAATCTCTTTTCTTGTGGACCTTCTCTCCCTCTTGTATTGTCTTGCCCCTGTGGCTCATCTCTCCTCCAGGGCAGATCTCTGAAATGTTACTCTGGTGGTGTAGCTGTTAGTCTTGACTCTCCTTTTCCATGGTGGAGCTTCACCCAGTGAGTACCTTCTGGGTCCCGGGCTGTCAGCCTGAGATGTCTGCATTGGAGCCTCTGCCATCTGAGCAGGGTCTGGGTGTCAGAGGACCCTAACCTCTTGGTCACATCACCAGGAGTCCAACTTCTGTGACGAGGTAGAGCTGAGATATGCTGGCACCTACCTTTCTTTGGGCAGCATGTGAACCTTGAACTCAGGAGACTAAAGGCCCCACCTGACTCCCGAGGTGGAGCTCCTGCCACTCTGAGCCAGGAGGCTGGGGAGTCAGCGCTACAGACTCACCGTTCTCACCAAAGTTTAGTACACACTGTGAATGGATGTACCTCCGTTCACTTAATGCTCTTAGGACAATTTCCAGAGATTTTAGTTGGTTGTTCAAAAAAATGATTTCCACTAATGTTGGTTGTTTGGCTGGGGATTGGATCCACGGGGCTCCTCAGGCTACCATCTGGAAGCCCCTTAACTGTGTTCTAACACTCTTTATCAATAAATAAAGACAAGCGCTCCTGAGGGGAGGGGCTAACGAGAGCCCAGACAGCGATAGGACCCAGAGCATGAAAGCTGCAGAGTGCAGAGCAATGAGGGAGAAAGTTCTAGGAAGCCAGCTTGTCACGTTTTGGGTGCCTACAGCTTTGCCAGCGGGAATCACCAGGCTGGATGCACACCGAGGCTTCAGGCCGTGCAGCCTTCATGTGGGCTTGAGCCTCTGGGGAGGGCAGCCCAGGCCCACTGGCTCCTGCCATCCTGGAGCCTCACAGATGAAGGCACGCTGAGGCCCTGCCTGGGAGGGCGGTCGGTGCCCACAGCAAGCCAGCAAGCCTCGCCAGGAGCCAAGGGCGCTGCTCGGTCCTCGGCAGGAATTCTAATGCCAGGCTCCAGTGAGGATCAGACTCAGGAAAGAAACAGGATGGAAGGAAAAGAAGGAAACAAGGAAGGAGGGTGCGGGGTGCAGGGTACAGGGTGCAGGGTGCAGGGTGGAGGGTGGAGGGTGCAGGTTGCAGGGTGGAGGGTGGAGGGAGGAGGGTGCAGGGTGGAGGGTGGAGGGTGGAGGGTGGAGGGTGGAGGGTGGAGGGTGCAGGGTGGAGAGTAGAGAGTGGAACTGGGGATCCTGGCCCCTTGAAGGACAGGCTGGGTCGTATGAGTCTCCAGGCAGCATGGGCTTGGCAGGACCACCCTGCGAGAGGGCTAGGGAGGGAGGCCGGCTGCAGAGCAGCCCTGCTGTGTCCCGCGAGGCCTGTGGCGCGCTCTGGAGGAGGCCTGCTGTGAGAGCCTGGCGTCCCAGGACTCTCCTCCTCCCCAGCAGCGCCCAGCGCACCTGTCCAAACCCAGGAGGGAAGCATTTGTGCTCTGCTAGTAGATGTGGTGGTCCAGAGATAGGCAGGGGTGAGTGGCAGGATGTCCACACGGGCACAGGCCTCGGCCAGAGTGCAGCTCCTCCTGGGCAGCACGCGCACGCACGTCTCTTCAACCTGGGTCCAGCCTGTGAGCGGTGGAGGGCGCTCGGAATGGTGTCTGTTTTGCTTTCTTCGATGAACACATCTTTTCCCTCCCTGCAGGACTGAGGACTAAGGGTTACCTGCATCATGTTCCCAGGAAGGCAACCCTGCCAACAAGTGTGGTCTTCTTGGACCAGGGACCTGGGTTCCAGCACAGCCAGGATGCGCCATTATTAAGGGACTGCCATGCGCTGGGTGGCTGTGGGTGAGGAGAGGCCGTCCTCTGCCCACAGGTGTTCAGGAATGTCCCTGGATGCTGCCGACCAGCTGCAAGCAACAGCTCCCTCCCCAACACCCTGGGCTCCATGCACATCTCTAGACACTGCTGCATGGCCTCTGGGCAAGTCGCCCCAGGTGAGAACCAGCACAGCTGGGACCTGCTGACGGCACTTCTGTTTGCACTGTGCCCGACACCTGGTGGTAGACAGGCATCCAGGGGCTTATAGGGAGCAGGGCACTGGGTGGCGCAGCACGGCTGGGCTGTACAGGACCACTGGTCCCAGGTTGGTGAATGCTGTGTGAGAACCAGCCAGTGGCAAGGACTGGGACTGACTGACGGGCCGAGCTGCCGTCCAGCGTGGCAGGCACGTGGGCATGGAGGCTACTCCAGGAGGGAGACAGGGTGTTCAGACTGCCCTCCATTGCTAACGGTGTGGGTCTCCAGGGTCTCCAACATCTCCCTCCCACCGGGTAGAGGTGAGGGCCAGCCCCTGGGACTGAGGGTGAGCATGGGGCCCAGCCCCTGGGACTGAGGAAGAGGACGTGCGGCAGGTCTGCCTTCAGAAAGGCTAAGGGAGGATCCCCTGCACCTCGGCCACAGGTGCTCGCAGCTGCCGCAGACCCCTTGGCATGGGGGTTGCGTCGGAGCTGATCTAGCTCCACCTGTGTTTCCCCTGGATTAGCCAAGAGCTGTCCCACAGGGCACCTCCTGGGCTGTCCAGGGCTCTCCCAACGGGCAGGTGGCCGGGCAGCGAGATGGGAGTCCAGATGGCCGCGGAGTACCATGGAGCGATGGACCTCAGGCCATGGGGAGAGTAGAAATGAAGCAGCTTTGCTGGCCACCTCGGGCCAGCTGGGCAGGGCCCTCCCCATCTCGCCTACCACCTCAAGAGGGTGATCGGTCTGAGCAGGGAGGGTCAGGCTCAGCACCAGGAGAGAGTGAAGCTGGTGATGCCCCTCTGAAGTCCCACCACACCTTAAAGCTGCACCTCGGGAAAAGCTCAACACTGAGTCCAGGCCAGGGCTGGACGCCAAGGAGAGTGTCCTTGCCCAGCAGGTGGAGGATGCCCTTACCAACCATGGATGGGTAAGGCCCATAGGACCAGTGAGGGCTTCCTGGACACCAGGACATGGTGTGTAGGTGTGTGGGTGACAACCAGCAGCCACGATGGGACCAGGAGATTAAAAAAAAAAAAAAAAAGCCCAGCAGGGTGTGAGAGCCAGGGCCTCTCTTGTTTTCCTTCATTTGAAAACTTAAGGAGGGGAAATCTCCTATTTGTCCATTTGTCTGTGGAGACCGGAGGGCGCTTTCCTCCCAAGACCCTGGTAAACTAAAAACGCATTGTGGACATTGATTGACATACATTAAAGGCCTTGTGAGCCCTTCTGCACGGACTTTATCCTTGTATTTGAGTGTCTTCAGCCGCTGGCGACCGTGCAGGAGCCCTGTGCGTGCAGAGGCTGCAGCCCAGTGCGCAGCCCGGCACCTCTCTGGGGACAGGGTCCTGGGAAGCAGGCAACAGTCCAGTGTGAGGAGACACCCCCCGGGGGCACGCGTCTATCCTTGAGAGTCTTTTGGAAACCACAAGTTGTCTACGTGTCAAGAAAATAGACAATATCCTATTATATTAAAATCATTACGATTTTTGCATTAAAATGTAAAAATTCAATTGTCCTATGGAAAAAATGTCACGAATATTCCTGCTTTCCTGTCCTTCTAGGAAAGAAGTGGGACACACACGAGTAGCAGTGGCAGCCTCAGGCAGAAGGCAGCTCGCTGCTTCCCCAACAAGGGAGCCTGGGCCCCAGCCTGAGGCCGCCCGCCTCCCCCATGCTCCAGGGGCCACAGCCAGCCTGGAGGCCCGCTCCTCCCACTCGGCTCGGAGCAGGGGAGCGTTAAAGACGCTGCGACACACTCCTCATTTATTAATGGTGCCCCACAGCAGGTGCTGGCACCGTTTCTGTCCTGGTGCCTTTTACATGAGGACAGCTTGCTTCCTTCCAGAGTTTATAAGCTTAAAATAAAAATTGGAGACGAAATTATTCCTTGGAAGAAACAAACCTGCTCTCCCAAACAAGGGAGTTTTCTACAAATCCAAGTGTGATGGGAGAGGCAGGGCCCGTTCCTCTCCAGAACGATCAGCGTGGGCCTGAGAGGTCTGTGGAGAAGCAACGTGGTCTGTGATGATTCCACAGCTGTGGAGTGGGTGCCTGCTGTGCGGACGCTCTCCTGGGTGCAGAGACAGATGGCCCAGGACCAGGCCTGGTGGGATTTATGCTTTAGTGGGGGCGAGTAAGCCACTACAGGATTATGCATTGAGCCTCGCACCAGGCACAAGAAGGCTGGTTCCAGGGAGCAGATCATACGGGCCTCACACAGCATCTATAGAGGAGGGAGTCGGAGGGTGATGAGCATCGCCAGGCCAGCCGGGGTCTGATATGGACCCGTATTGCTCAATACCTGACAAGCACAGTCTTCCAGCAGTTTTTGTTTATTAATTGATTTAATCCTCATAACCATCTCATAGGATCCCAGCATGTCACTGAAGAGGAACAGACTCACAAAGGACCATGTTTTTGTCCCCACGGTCTCATGGTTAGAAGAAGTGGACACCAGACTGGGACCCAAAAGTCTGGCTTCAGAGTTCTTTGTCCAGAAGAAAGATTCAGGGAGAGGAATGAGCCTGGGTTGGGTGATACCAGGCAGCGTGCTGCCCGGCAGCCTGTGGGGTGGGAGGGGGATGAGGGTTGAGGGGTGGAGGGAATAGCACTGAGGGTTAGGACAGAGGTACAGGAGCGAGGGGTGGATGGTGGGTGGGCAGGGAGACGGATTAGTGGGTGGACGGACGGGTAGGTGAACGAATGGATGGATGGATGGATGGATGAGTGGATGAGTGGATGGATGGATGGATGGATGGATGAATGGGTGGATGGATGGATGGATGGATGGAATGGTGGTGGATGGTGGATAGATGGATATATGGGTGGCTGGTTGGCTGGCTGGCTGGTGGATAGATGGATGAATGGGTAGATTAGTGACTAGATAATTAGTGGGTGGGTGGATGGATGGGTGGTGGACAGAATGACGGATGGGTAGATGAATGGCTGGCTGGCTGGGCAGATGGTGGATGGATGGATGGATGGAATGGTTGTGGATGGATGGATGGATGGAATGGTGGTGGATGGATGGATGGATGGAATGGTGGTGGATGGATGGATGGATGGATGGGTGGAATGGTGGTGGATGAATGGATGAATGGAATGGTGGTGGATGGATGGATGAGTGAGTGAATGTCCGTGAAGTTCTGACAAGTGGATGAAGAAGGGTGCGCTTCTCAAACATCCATGCTGTGGGCTCCGCCTAGCGCTCTGTGTGCCTCTCCTGTTTCGCTCCTGTTTCTCCAGCTGGCAGGACAGTTCCCTGTACTGGCCTGGCTGTGCTGTACCAAATTGACTCACGGATGAGCCACACACAGGAAGTAGAGGAGCTTACATTTCTGCTTCTCTTCCATGACTTTGAGTTCATTCAGTTCTCACCACAACCCTGGGGGGCAGGATACTTCCCTGTTTGATAGGTGGTGCACATTCTTTTAGTAACTTGACTTTATTTTTATGAAACAAGGTTTTATGGGAGCCATTTATGAGGAGAATGCACATGGTAAATATTTAGAGGACCAAAGATTGATGCATGCATATTATTTTGTATTAAAAATTTGAAAAAGTTCAGCTAGGCACACTGGTGCATGCCTATAATCCCAGCACTTTGGGAGGCTGAGACAAGAGAATCACGAGTTCAAAGCCAGCCTCAGCAATGGTGAGGCACTGAGCAACTCAATGAGACCCTATCTCTAAAAAAATTCAAAATAGGGCTGGGGGTGTGGCTCAGTGGTCGAGTGCCCCTGAGTTCAATCCTGGTACCAAAAAAATTGAAAAAGTTCACACACACAGTTTTCAATAAAATTCACATCTGAAGATCCTTGCTATGTTGTGGCCCAGGGGCTGTGTGGGACACCTGTGAGAGCCCACCACCAGCACCCACCCCTCAGCTGGCTAGAATCTGCTCAGTCGGGGAAAGAGTTCTAGTGTGGAGGAAGGACCAAGAGGAAGGACTTCAAGATGGGGA
Organism: Geosciurus inauris; assembly: GCA_004024805.1. NCBI lineage: Eukaryota > Metazoa > Chordata > Mammalia > Rodentia > Sciuridae > Geosciurus > Geosciurus inauris. Next base: position 102,901 of record PVHX01004553.1, on the reverse strand, counting down.
GCTGGGTGGGGCCCAGGCACCAGGCCCAGGGGAGCGGGAGGGGAGAAGAACAGGGTTGGTTAAAGGGCAGGATCCCAGGTCCAGTGCTGAGTCTTCCTCTCAGGGGCATAGCCTACGTCCCTCTCTTTTTACAGCTCCAAAGCTGGGGCTTGTCCAATGGGACAGGTGCTTTGGGGTGGCTGATGGACCCCACGGGGGCCCAGGCCAGGGAAGGAGGCACTCAGGAAGTCTGGAGAGGACAGAGCTATTTTGGGGACATGGGGTCGTGGGAGCTGGACTGAGCCCAGATCCCATACAGGACTCAACCAGCCGGGAGGGTAGGGGCCCGGGTCCTGGGTGGACATAGGGTCCTCCCAAGGGGCTCAGACAGTAGCCTTTATCCCGGCTCACACCCTGCCTTCCCTGGGGGGCTGCTCACACAGCGCAGGGCCTGAGACAGCTTCCTCCCCTCTTTGGAAATTGAGCTCAGCCTTACGCCATAGCCTGGGCTCCGCGGTTCTTTTTCTAAGCCGGACGTTTTGGACCAGGCCAGGGTGTCTCGGCCGGCACGCCACACTTGCATTACGTCAGCTTTGTCCAGTGGCCTGGGCCCCGGATCCTGAGAAGCTGTCAGGTCTGGCTGCACAGCCTTGGAGGTTTGGGAGCTGACAGACAATCTTGGTTACCAGGCAACCTCTGATTTTTCATAGCCAACAAGCACAATTCCACACGTGATGAATTTATCAGATAATCACACCGCTTTCCCACATCACCTCAAGCAGGCAAAACCCCAAGAGCCGCTCTGCTAAAGGCTCAGGGACCTGAGTTGGCAGGACCCCAGAGACTCACTGCACAGGAAAACTACCCTGGGGAGGGGCCAGTCCCCTGCCAGGAGCCGCGACCACAGCTCCGTCCCTCACACAGCCTCCTGCCTGGGGGCTGTTGGATGTCCATGGCCTCCGAGGGGGCCTGATGCCAGGGTGCTGGGGAGCCCACTCATGCCTCCCCCCGCAGACTCCACCTCTGGGAGCAGCAGGCTGTCCAGCTAATTGCGTTTCTTCTGCTCTCCCACTCTCTCCAGGGAAGGGAGGACCACCCAAACCTCGGCACGTGGTCGGTCTCCCAAGGCCAGGGGCAGCCACTGTTCCCACAGAGCGGGCTGCACAGCTCTGAGGAGTGGGCAATTCCTCCTCGGCCTCTGGTCACACTGACAGCCATTCACAGGAGCTGGGGCCTCACCTGCAGTGCCTCTGAGCAAAGTGACTTCTGAGGCCATTCTGTGTGGGGCCCTGGAGGCGACTGTGTGGGTGGAGTCCCAGGGCAGCCCAGCATGCAGACCCATGCCCGGCACCTGGCCCTCCCGCTCGGGCCACAGGCTTGACCTGGCACAGCCCCGTTTCTTACCTGCAGATCTGTCCCCAGGAGGAACGGATGCCCCCGCCCTGGGCCCTGCATAAGAGTGAGCTGTGTTCTGCTCCTGCTGCCCTCCCTGCCTGCCCCACAGAGGCACCGAGGGTGTTTGCAAACAGCTGGGACGCCACCAGGGAACCTTTGCTATTAATAGCCGCTGTTGCCCCGCGTGCCGTTTGCTCCTGGAGTTCTGTTACTGCTTTTGATAAGTTCTTTCTGGAGGAGAGGTGGGCAGGTGGAGGCAGGCTCAGGAGGCCAGCAGCATGTGAGGGTGTCGTCTGTTCTCAGGCAGACCCTCTGTTCCATGGGAGCTCCATGCCTGCGTGTGTCCTCCAGGACACTGTACTGAGCGGCTGGTCCAAGGAGGCGCTGCCCGTGGCCACGCAGAGAAGCGTCCACCCACAAGGGTGCAGCTGACGCGGGAGTCTGCAGTGGGCGTGCTCCTGGCTCTCACCACAGGGAGGCGCAATGCGCCAGGAGGGGCAGAGGGCAGAGGCTCCCCTGAGCGTAGGGTGTGAGACACCCAGGTGGTCTCTCCTGATTCCTCAAGGGGCTTGAGCCTGTTGCAGCTGAGAGCGGGCAGCTCAGCAGATGCACACCGAGCTAGCGCCATGATGGGCACGGCCTCAAAGGTGGCAGGGCAAAACCTGGCCCCAGGCGTGTCCTGGGGCTGTCAGAACAAGTGCCCCAGATGGGGACATGAGCCACAGATTGGGCTGGACGTCCAAGGCTGCTATTGCCTTGTCATCATTGGGACGACTCTACCTGCTGTGGGCAGGGACCATGGGCACCCTGGTCCCTCAGTTGCTGGATGCCTCCTATCCAGTGACCCTTCCTCCACCCTGCCTCAGTTTCTGAGGACAATGACGGGACTGGCCAATGTCAGGAACTGCGTGGCTTCCAGTCTCGGTCCCCAGGCCCTCCAAATCTTCACCCACGTCACGACCCTCCCTCAGCATGGCTCCTTCCTCCAACCTCCTGGGTATCTGAGTCCCTTCCCTCCTCTTCCTCTCTGAGCCCAGGAGCTCCAATTGCTATGAGAGCCCTGGACCCCTGCCTCAGCCTCCACCCACACCTGCCTACAGATCCTCCCTCCTGGACCCACCAGGCCAAGCCACCATCGGCAAAGAGAAGGAGACCCGACCCCACCCCTGCACAAAACCCCACATGCCCCCTTTGCCCCAGGATCCAGTCAACCTTGTCCCCCAGGCCAATCTCATCCCCGCATAGTGTCCAGGGAGCTGTGGCGGTGGGGGGTATCAAAGTGACCAGTTGGGGGCATTGGGATGATCCAGGGGATACACAGAGGTGACCTAATCCAGGCAGTGACCAAGAACCAGGTGGACAAGGTGGGAAGAGACGCAGAGCCAGAAGCAGCAGCTGTGGCCATTGTCCAGCAGGGTTTAGAAGGTAGACCGGGCATTTCCACACAGAGCAGGGGACAGAGGGAGGTAGAAGGCCAGGTCCTCTGGGTCACGCTGTCCAGGCAAACTGTGGCCTCCTGAAGCCTGTGCCTGCTTCATCCCCACCCCACAGCTAGAGTTCAGGAGAGCGGTGACCAGCGAGTGGCCAGCCTTCCCAGCTGGCCTGGGGCTTAGGAGGGTCCCAGGACACACGAGTTTCAGAGCCCAAACTGGAGACGTCCTGGACAAATGGAACGGGCTGGCTGGCGCAGGGGGTGAGCGTGTCTGTCCCGAGGCTGCTGCCTGATGACCACAATGGGGCTTCGGTCAATAGAGACACATCTTCTCAACGTCCTGCCCCGGCATACGCTGCGTCACCCAGGTCTTCCCTGTGTTAACCCACTTCGCAGAAGCATCCAGAAAGTGCAGAGGCCAGGACAGGCATGCACTTCCACCAGTGAGGCACTGACCTTCACAGCACCTGCTTGTGGAGAGCAGCGGTGTGGGCAGTGCGAGCCCGGGGCCTTCTGGGTGGCCCCAGTGCTCCCTGAAGCTTTCTGCATCTCCTGTGAAGTTATGGCATCACCATGAAGGGAATTTCAGAGCTAAAATAATCTTAAGCAATACTGCGTGGCTTGCTTCAAGCTTACCCTTGCAAAGCCTGCCCTTAACGCCCGGGGAGCTGGGATCGATCCCAGAGCCGCTGCTCCACAGGCAGCGAGATGACCTGGCTCACCAAGGCCACCACCACACAATTAAGATAATAAGATGTGGAGCTGGCTGCCCTGAGGTCACCCGGTCCAGTCTCTTCATTGAGCCGCTGAGGAATTTGAGTGCCAGGGAGGAACAGTGGCTTGGCCAAGGTCATGCAGAGCCCAGGCACAGGGCGAGGAGCAGCGCTGGCCGGGTTCCGGTACTGCTGGCCCCCAAGCCCTCACCGCGCCAGGAGGATGAGCTGTCTGGCCAGCATGCAGGGTGAGCTCTGTTGGTGGAGCCTGGGAGCCTTGGGGGCCCTCTGCTAATGCCCCTCCTGGCTGCATGAGGCGCCCAGCTGCAGCAGATGTGCCACCCGGGACCCACTGTGCAGAGTGCCCCGTCCCCTCACAACAGGGCACGGGGACATTGGCACTGATCCAGGGCACACACAGCTACAAAGCCCCGTGAGATGAGCCCAGCAGTGTGCCTCCTCTCTGAGCTCATCGCTGGGTCTGCACCAGGAATCACGTTCCAAGGACAGCCTTGGTGCCTGAGTGGGTCAGGCTCAGAGGGAACTTCCTGAGGCAGACCTGGTGCGCCCGCGAGGAGACGGTGCCGCCCGCTACGCCACCCACAGCTCCCAGGGCTCGGGCTCACATCTGCATTGCGGTCACGCAGCGGGTCCAGTGGGATGTCCTCACTGTGTGTCTAGATAGCAAAGGCCGAATGACTGCAGAAACTGATAAGCACTCCCCATGGGCTCTGGGGAAGGGAGTGGACGGCACAAGAGAAGGGGCAGGCAGACCCTCCAGGCCACACTCCGGAGCGGGGTCCCTAGGTGTGAGTGACAGGCGAGGGGGCAGGTGCACTTGGGAGTTGAACTGAGCCTGTCTTCCTCCCTGAGCTGTCAGATCGGCCTCCTGGGAACCACCGGCTCCTTTCCCCACTGGATGACACTGTTTGATCAGATTTTATCTCGGTGCCAACCAATGGAGCCTTGTAAAACTCACACACGGAATGATTTATCGTCTTGTGTGAAGCCCCCTGCTTCACATTTTTAGGAGCCTGGTTGCATGGAAACCCGTATTGGGTCTCTCCAGCTCCCCGTGGTGGGAATGGCACCCTGGGTTTGCAGAAAGAAGAGCACAGTCAGCAGAAAAGGCAGCCTCAGGCCCAGCCAGGGAGGCCACCTGGTGCCTGAGGTGCGGAGGAGCAGAGGCCACCAGCAGTGTGGACCGTGGGCTCAGGTGGAGCCTGCACAGTACAACCCCGGGCTTCTACCTCATGCCCTCCAGCTCCCCTAGGACGACCTAGTGGGGTCTTTGGGCAGGATGTGGGCCCCCCTGTGTTCTGTCCACAGGCCCTGGGTGGCAAATACAGAGCTCGTGTGGAGTCTGATGGGGTGGAGAGGCAGGGGCAGGGCGCCTGTGTCCTCTGGGCTCTGCTGCTGTCATGGGCCAGAGCAGGCCTGAGGAGTGTGGACGGTCTCCCAGGCAACCCAGCCCGAGGCCATCCTTTATTTGCTGTTCTATCTAAGGCAAGGCTGTAGGCTGTGAGGATGCGAGGCTGGGGAAGTGGTCAGTCTCTCCCTCTGTCCTTCAGGCCTGAGTTGCTTTGCAGCCGGGTGTCCCCTGGGCTGTTGGAGTGAGGAAGGTCCATACTTCACTGATAAAGCTTGAAGCAAAACAGGCTGAGAGCCCAGAGCCCTCCATGTGCCTGGCATCCATGGCACCAAACACGGGAAGGAAGGCCAGGCCCGGTCCTCAGGAGCTACAGAGGCACAGCCGGGAGGGCAGAAAGAGCAGGGCACTGTGAGCCACAGCGGGGTCTATTCACTGCCTCACGTCCCGGGAGAAGCCCAGAGCACCAGTGCGCACAGCGGCCTGCAGCTCAGGGCTCCGGTTACTGGCCTGTGGCCCACTCCCAGGGAGTCCTTCTGATGGAGGCGAGGTGGCCTCCAGCAGACAGGCGAGAGACGAGCACCTGCAGGAACCTTTACACCCCTGGCTACCTCTGAGCCAGGGTACTCCGGTGGCTGCTGGGCCTGTGTTTGCAGTTGGACGTGCCTGCGCTGCTTCCACCACACAGGCCTCAGGCTCTCTGTTCTCACACCTCACACAGGTCCGTGCGTTGTTCAGAAAGTTAAAATGAGGAGGCCTCTGGAGTTGGTCAAGTCAGGAGGGCTGGGGTTAAGACACAGCACTGCTATATAGTACGCAGTCTCTGCAACCCCAGGGCACACAGCAGCAGGTGTGTGGAGCCTACACACTTGGAGGAACACATGAATTGGTGGGGGCCACCCCCAGCTTGGCTTTAACCAGGTTAGTTCAAATAACTGGTCAAGCATGTCTTGTGGCTGTTGTCATCACTGATATGTTGATAAGTGGGCACTTTTGAGTATGCTCCCTAACAAGATATGGAACATGATCATGGGCCAAAGGTGCACTTTGAGGCACATTCACAGCCTTAGAACCAAAGGAAAACTGTATTAATATTCTTCACGAGGAACTTGGGAAAATAATGGAAAATCCTGACTAAGTTAGGAGAAATGGAGTTAAAAAGTAAAAGAAAATAAATGGATTAGGAAACAGCAGACTTCATAAGAATTAATCATGGTATGTACTTCAAAAGTTAGAAGTTTAGAACTCGTAAGAACTCTCACCATAAAGGGGACTAAAACATGACTACAGACATGGGGGGGTCAAGTTTATGCATTCCAAGGGTCTGTGATTGTAGACATATAGGGACTGGGAAAACTTGATAAGTGAATGCTCTTTCAGAAAACCAGCGTTCCAAGAGGTGGAGTCGCCCCAGAGCCCCAAGCGCCCACTCCTCGGGCCAAGCAGAAAAGCGTGCAGCTCAGAGCCTCTTGCATGTGGAATGCTATGGCATTTTGACTCAAGAACAAGCAGGAGAGATGCAGATGGAAACTGCCAAAACTGCCCACAGGAGGCTGTGTTCTCAGCTACACTGGGGCCTGATGTGCAGCCATCGTCCAGTAAATGAGTGGAGTGAGTGAGTAGATGAATCAGAACCTAATGATCCACGGTTGGCAAAGGAGATGTTCAGAACCGTCTCAGTGAGGGAGGGACTTGGCTGGGCACTGCTGCCCCAGGCTCACATGGAAGGCCCTGGCCCCTTCTTCCCAGGCAGTGGAGCAGAGCCCATCCCATTCCACTGTCCTTTCTGAGCAGAGGTGGGCTGGTGCAGGGAACGATCTTGGACGTTGCTGTGGGGCTGAGGAGGGGGCTCGCTCCAGCAGGTTTCCACGGAGACAGGGATCGTCATTTCTACAAGGAAGGGTTCTGGGGACAGAGGGGAGCGCCTGGTGCCCTCGAGGGGAAGGAGGGCAGGGGGAGGCAACCTCGGAGCAGAGGAGTCTCCATGCGACCTGGTCCCCCTCAGTGTACACGCCCACATGCCCAGGCTGCAGGCCCCTATTCCCCCAGCTGCACAGTGGACTCATCCCCAGGGTCTCTCTGCCCCCAGCTCCCTGTCTCTAAGGGAACCCTGCGTCTTTGGAGTCCCATCTACATTTGCATAGTTCCTGACACTACCTTTGGCCTGGACACCCATCAGGCTTTTATAGATAGTAGTTAATTAAAACTCCCCCCAAAATAAAGTTGTGAGCTCTGTGCAGGTGAATGACTGTGTCTGTAGTTTTTGTGGCCTCGTCCCCAGGAGCTACCCGGGTTATTCCAACACTGAATGATGGACACATTGCCTCCCATCTGGCCCTGGTCCCCGTTTAGCCCCAGTGATGCTCTGGGTAGGTCACATTCTTCAAGCCCCAGCCCTAGGCAGGGCCCAGAGCCCCCATCATTAGGAGGGGAGCATCTGAGATCTGATATCCAGGGACTCTCAACCCAGGCCTGCCAAAAAGTGCCCCCAGGGAGGTGTAACGGAAGGGCTCAGCCTCAGTTGGAGGATTCTTTTAATTTTTCTTGAACAACTACTACCCTACAGATACGGAGCAAAATGTGGACAGTGAGGCTCTTTCAGGGACACCTGTCCCTGGTTTGCCCACAAGCTCTGTGTGACGGACAGGCTGGGGCCACCATGGTTCACACAAGGACAGAGGGGGCTGAACAACTCAACCGCCACCCCCCCACACCCATCTCTAGAGCTGGTGGGTACTGCGTCTGGTGCCTCCGAGGCCCAGGGGTCCGAGGCTTTGCTTTTCATCTCCTCCCACCTGACTGCTCCTGAGAAGGCCAACATGCCACTCACTCAGCCGTGAAATAGAGCCGCAGGGCCACTGTGACTGTCCCCGGCGCGGGGCATAGTTCCTGCTCTGTGGCACACGGTGGCTGGGGACTGAGCACACTGCTCCCTAGGAACAGCATTGCGGCCATGGCTGCCCCCAGAGCCACACAGAGGCCTGCAGCGCCGCGCCTCCCCTGCCTGTGTGCCGTCTCTGTTCACTCCAGGGAGACACTCTGGCCGGGCAAGGACTTGCAGGGGAGGCTGTGTCTGCGTGATAAATGAGGAGCCACCTTCCCTCATTTGTCTCTGCTTTGGCTTTTATTTAATGATAAAGGACATTTGTCTAGTGCAGGATTGAGTGGGGACAGCAGAGTGGGCGCAGCTGCCCCACCCTGCCCGCAGCCCCTCTTGGCTCCAGCGGTGCGTGGAGAGAACTTCCCTGGAAGCATGGTCTGGAGCTGGTGATTGACGCGCCCAAGGCAAAGCAGCGGGCTGGCCATGAGGGAGCCGCCCCCGGGGAGATGTTCCCAGTGCCCTGAGTCTTGGGACCCTTGGAGGCTCCCCTGTGAGCAAACCCACTTTCTCCCCCTGATCACCCATGTGCCCATTTGTCCTGCTGGAGGCACTAGTGTTCTGAAGGGCCACAGTGGTGCTGCTGTTTCTATTTCCAGTGGAAGCCTCTAGAATATTCTAGAGTAATTATTCTGCAGGTATTCCAGAGGAGTGAGTGAGTAGATGAATCAGAACCTAATGATCCGCGGTTGGCAAAGGAGATGTTCAGAACCGTCTCAGTGAGGGTCGTGAAAGGCTGCAGCCACACGCACGGTATTCAAGGCCAAGCAAGTGGAAGTCTGGAGGTTTCTGTGGTCTGTGTGTGGAGACAGCAACAGGCAAAATCCAGAGGCGTGTGGACAGACCTGGAGCGTCTCAGGGTGATGGACACTTGGCTGATTCCCCAGTTTCCTCCGGTGAGTCAGAGGCTCTTCTGCTGTTTCACCATGGAAAGAGTGATGAAGTCAGGTGTCCTGATTGCGCAGTATGAGGCAACGGGTCCCCCCTGTAAGCAAGTTCCACTCGCCATGAAGCTGCCAGTCCCGGGCCCCTCTCTGCTGCAGTGCAGCCATGTCAGTACGGAGCATCTCTCTGTGTCCCTGGAGCCAGAGTGACCCTTAAGATGTGCTCCCCTTGGCCTCCCTGGAGCTATGCCCCTGCTTGGGCCTGGTCAGTTTCCACTGCTGTGACCCACGTTCCTGACCCGAGCAGCTCAGAGCAAGGGAGATTTTTTTCTGACTCATGGTTTCAGAGGTCTCAGTCCATGGTCGGCCAGCTCCCTGGCTTTGGGCCTGTGGTGACGCAGAACGTCATGGTGGGAGGGCGTGGTGGAGAAGGCAGCTCCCCGGGCAGGAGGGAGCGAGCGAGGACAGGGAGAGTAGGTGAGGACCAGGGACGGGGGCTGCGGCTGCTCTCCCATCACCATGAGCTTCAGTCCTCGTGCTGGGGGTGGCAGTGCCACGCTCCCCAGCTCTGGGCCCACCTGCTGACACACTGTCCCCTCCAGGGGCTGTGGGTCCTGCCCCAGGCTCACAGAGGCTCTGCTCTGGTGGCCTTCCCTGTGCCTGGGACTCGCCCAGGGGCTTCTCCGAGGCCCCTCTTGGCACAAAGGCTGAGCTTGACATGGTCACTGGTGACTCTGCTTTCAGAGGACACACACCCAGCTGGACTCCTGGCCACTCACTGGCCATGTGATCTGGGGCAGATCTCTTGATGGCTCCAGGCTGTGGTTTTATCACCTACCAAGAGTCAGTGAACTCCTACCCAACCCGGCATCAGGAGGCGTAGGTGGGGTGCTGCTTCCAGGGCCCTTCAGAGGCCCCAGCCTCCTGTTTAGAGCCCCGGAGACCGCGCCAACTGGGACCAGGCCCTCCACTTCCCTGAGCGGCTGCCAGTGTGCAGCCACCACGCTCCTGTGGATTTTCTCCCAATCTGGGGAGGGACGAGGACCTCTGCCGGTGACCAGGCCTCTGAGCCTACAGCCCACCAAGGTGCCCAGAGCCCGAGAAGCGTCATCCACACCATGCCAGACATGTCCTTGGAGAAGCCGCTCGGTGACACACACACAGCCTTGGCTCGAACTCAAAGAAGGGACCCCATGCTCCTGGAAGAAGTTGCTGTGGATGAGTCCATGTCCAGTTGCCCCAGGGGGTTGGCCTCTTTCCTCTCTGTCTGGGGCTGCCTGGTATCAATGCAGGTGGATCCTTTCACTGGCCAGCGACGGAGAGGAGGGGAAACCCGCAGGAGAGTCTGTGCCCCTAGCGGGTGTCCCTGGAAGGGGAACACAAACTCAGGTGCCTCGGAGCCCCATTCCCAGCTTGACCAAGTCAGAGCAAGACCAGTTCCATGGGCACATGGAGCAGAGGTCCCCATTGATGGTCCCCATCCGAAGCAGCCAGGGCTCCTGGGAACGATGACAGTCCAGGCTGGGGCCCAGGAGGAGCAGGTCCAGAGCCCCAGGACCGCCGTGGTGTGAGAGCGTCCTTTAAACAGCTCGCGTCTACGTCCAGCTGCTCCCGCACTGCTCCCGCTGCCCGGCCCTGCTCGTCCGCGGGTCGTCCCACTCTCTATTTTGCAGCCACACAAAATGTTTCAGGTTCACGACCAAACACCACAACACGCTGGGTGAAACCCTAAATCAGACGTTTGCTGTCAGCTGTGGTGTCCCAGGGCCTGTCCCGATTCTGCCGGACCAGACTGTCCAACGTACCTGGTTAGTTTTCTCCCTGCCACACACACGAGCACACGCAGTTTCGCTCATCGTGTTTGAACTCAGGGTGGTTTGCCATGCTGTCTGTGATCTCACTGTGCTCTTTAAATGCCGACAGGGTTCTATTTATTTCTCTGTTTTCTACCCGGGTTCTTCCCACCCATCTCAACACCACCATTGCTTATGATTTCAAGCGCTGGGCAAGTACCCTGTCTCTGAGCTCGCCCCCACTGAAACCAGAGTCCCGCTGCTCCCGCAGGTGGTGGGTCTGTGTTCAGCTGCACCTCTGTAGCCAACGTGCTGAGCTCTTGATAGCAGGCTCCGCCCTCCAGTGCTGCAGCAGACCCCGCAGCTCAGCCAAGGTCTCCTCTCTGGGCTCTTGTCTCATGAAATCCGGAGACCAGGGTGAGTGAGTGTAAGAGCAGGATTTATTTAAGTGTGTGTAGAGACAGAAGTCCCACAGGCTAAGGGGCCCCGGAGGGGTTGCCATCTGGGGGTGCACTTGGATCAATGCTACTGATGCAAACTTAGGCTCATCAGGGTTCAAAGAAGGTACCAATGCTATTGGTCCACAGTTATGCTAATTAGGTGCTGCTTGTTTGCAGGAACCAGCGGGCCAACTGTGTGGCTTGGTGGCCTGCGAGCCATGTCACCACTGCCCTGCACCTCTGGGCAACTGTGGGCAGACACTGCAGAGGTGGCTTGGCACGTTCCTGCCCACCAGGTCTCTGCACTCACAGGGGCTCCTGGAACATGCTCCTGCTGGGCCCAGCTGGGGCTGACCTGGTGGGAGGGGAGCTGGCCTGGCGCACAGGCCTCAGCCCTTCAGCTCTGACGACCTGGCCCCCTTGCTCAGACCATTCAGGGAGTCCAGCAGCAGCACTCTGTCCCTAAGCCACTGCCTGGACTGCAGGCCAGGCAAGGCCACCCACAGTCCACGAGTCTGTCCCACAGTCTTAAGCCCATGTGTCCACACCTACCTCGTCCAGCCCCAGCACCCTGATCCCCTTCGTATCAGATCACCTAAGAGGGCTCTGCTCACAAACGCTTTCCTCCATCCCGCGTGCTCTTAACCCACACGTCAGCTGTTGTCTCTGCAGAAATTGGACCCATGGCAGTCGCCGAGGATGGCAGGCTGGAAAACCCCGCTGCAGGCCCTCTGCCCTTGCTGCTCCGGCCCCTCTGGACCCTCCCAGACTTGTTTACTTTTATCCAAGGACCTGGTGTTGATCAGAGTTCTCCAGAGAAATGACCCCACAAGCACACACACACATACTCTCACACACACACACACACACACTCATACACTCACACATGCACACCCCCACACTCACACACACACACTCACACACTCGCACACATGCACACACTCATATACACTCACTCACACACACTCATGCACTCACACACACACTCACACTCACACATACTCATGCAATCACACACGTGCACACACAGTTACACACTCACACACTCACACACACCAACTCACACACACACTCATGCACTCACACACGTGCACACACAGTCACACACACTCACACTCATGCACACACACTCATGTAATCACACATGTGCACGCACAGTCTCACACTCACACTCTCACACACTCATGCAATCACACACACGTGCACACACACACACACTCTCTCACTCACACAGTCACACACAGTCACGCACACGTGCACACACAGTCTCACACTCACACACACACACTCATGCAATCACACACACGTGTACACACAGTCACGCACTCACACACACTCACACACACTCGCACACACTCACTCACACACACTCACACTCACACTCGAGTGTACGTGGGTATGTACATACACGCCTATTCCTAAAGTACACGTGTTGGCCTGGGGTGCAGCAGGCCCGGCTCAGGCCCTCCTGAGACTGGCTCTACCTGAGAGCCCTGGCGAGCCCCTCCTGCGAGTCACTGCCATGGCTGCTAGTCACTGAGCCAGCCTCCTGCTCCAGACGCGGGTCTGATCTTCAGGTGGCGGAGCTGGCAGGATGAGGGTGGGAGAAAGAACGAACGCTTCTCACCCAGAGCCTGCCCAGGCGCAGGAGGATAAGGTCGGTGGATCTCTGCAGGGCCAGGTTAGGGGTCAGAAAGAGGCCCTGCAGGCAGAGGTCCCTGCAGCTGCTGGAGCTGCCCACGGGAAGCCCCTGAGGGGAGATCCTGAGGGGAGACCCTGAGGGGAGGCCCTGGGTGCAGAGGTCGGGTTTCTTGTCACCTCTGCACTTCAACCAGCTGCGTTTGGAGCAGGGCCGCCATTCACAGGTCCTGTAAGCAGACCTCCCAGAGTCGGTGGAGACTGCCTGCACCCTAGGGGACGCCTGGGGCAGGGTGATGCCACTGAGGCCTGGCCAGCAGGAGGAGGCTTCATGCCTTCCTCCACACCCCACGGGCGGGGCAGCGGCACACAGTCTGTGGGAGGGACTTCCACCCACGATTCATCCACCAACCAGGACTGCAAATGACATCTCAAATGTCACTGTTACCAACAACAGGGCCAGAAAGAGGAGCCCGGGGGACGGGCAGTGCAGACCAGAGCAGAGCGTGTGTGCTGGCGCATGGAAGAGCCACAGACTGTGCCAGCCAGTCTGTCCAGGGAGAGTGGCTGGGAGCAGGTCCCGCGAGGCTGGCCACCACGAATCCCTAGGCCTGTGGGAGCTGGAGAGGCACAGAGCCCAGGCTGCGCAGAGCCCAGGAGGAGCTGAGAGACCACGGTGGCCGAGGTCGGCCGAGCTGATGGTCAGAAGCACTTGGGCAGAGAGCACTAAACAATCCAAATCCCAGACCAACAGCCATGCTGAGCTCCCAGAGCGACTCAAACAAGTAGCAGATGAAGTCTGGAAATACAGAAAACCTTTTAAGGCAGCTGCTCCGGGCCCAGCGAGACCCACTCTGGGTAGATGTGTCGTGTCTTAGTGTGAGCACGTGTGACATCGCAGTCTTTGCAAGGCAATGCTTGGGCCTTTCTCCCAGTGGGCTCATCATTTCAGATCACTTCTGAAGGGGAAGGCTGAGCTCCATGCTCACTGAGGCGCTGAGGAACAGACTCGTCCTTGACGTGGCCCAGCCAGCTCCTGCAGGGGCCCAGGGCACCATCCCTTCGGCCCGTCTTCTCCTTGACCTTTCGCTGGTCCTCCCACCCAGACCCTTCCAGGGGCCTCCTGGCAGGAAACCAGAGGCAGTCTGGGCAGGTGCACTGTGGCCGCTACTGGACAGGCTATAATTTATGATGGTAAAGTCCCACCTTGTCCCCAGGCCCTACTCTGTCCAGAGGAGGAGGATGGCTGGTGTCTTGGGCCTGCGCTCAACACAGGGGCAGAGAGCTGTAGGATGCCAGTCCAGGTGGGCTCTCAGCAGGACGGAGGGGCTCTCCCAGGCAGGACAGGAGGTGGCGAGAACCTGAGTACTGCATCACACCTAGCAGGAGTCACCGGCTCGAGTTTGGGCCTTTTTAGAAGAGCCCCACCTGGGTGGTCTCCAGGTCTCTCTGGCTGCACGGCAGGGCCCCGGCTGTCTCGGCTTTCCCGGCTTGCCGACCCACTGTCTGCACCGGCCTGGGATTCGCTGCTGAGTTCTGTCCATCTCCATAGACCCCCAGAATGAGGGAGAGGGACCCTCTGGCCATGGTAGGACTTGGGCAGGGGTGTCTCCTGCCCCACCCAGCTCAGGGGCCCTCAGCCCACCCAGAAGCAGGGTTAGAAGGGGAGCCGTCTGCCCTCTGGTGGCAGGTGTCTCTGGGGTCATGGTGTGAGGACACACACTTATGGACATGATCAACTCTGGCTGCTCACACAACCTGAGTGCAGGAGAGTGTGGCCATGGCCCTGCAGGAAGCTCCCAGTGACCAGCAGCGGCCGTTTCCCCAAGACCCGCTCAGGTGGCCCGGGGGGTGGGAGCGAGTCGGGAACGTGCCCCCTGGACTGAACCTCCCTCCAGGACTCATACTCCAAAATGCTGAGGAGGAGGCTGGTTCTCTCTCTACTTCAATGGCTCTACTTATATTTTCCTTTATTTATAAGAAACTTAAGCTCACCTTCAGAAAGGGGCAGAGACTGACTACACAGGTGCTTCTGGAGACAGTGGTTTTGAGGGCACACGGAGGGCGGCTGCCTGTGGGTCATGGGCACTGTCAGCTGGGGCCACCCACTGTGGCCGGTGCCCACCCTGTTCCAGGTGGGCAGGGAGCTTCCAGGTGAAGGAGGAAAACCAGGAAGAGCTCTCCCTGCTCCTGCGTGGGTGTGAGCATGTAGGGCGGGTGCCTGGGATTTCTTGCATCCCAGTCCCAGCCTTGGGTGTCTGGCAAGTGTGCTAAAACGCAGAGGCACTTCAGAGTCAAGCCGACTGCGTGGTTACGCAGGCTTCTCGGGTTTGTCCTTTGCTGGGGCGGCGGGCTGGCCCCTCCAACTCAGAGCTGGGGGTGGTGCCCACTGCAGCTGAGAGAGGTCACACACAGGGCCTGACTTCCTGTCCCTCGTGTCCTGCCAGACTCGCCCATGAGAGGCAGGGCCCTGGCTGGCTTCTGTCGTGAGGCCCAGGAGACTGTGTTCCTTTGGGCACCCTGGTGCCCTGGAAAGGGGGAGCTGTCTTTGCTCAGAAATGCATCCTGGCTGGACCTCTGTGAGAGGGGCCAGTTTCCAAGAGTCCTTCCCAAGGGAGGATGCGGGGCATGGTCGCTGTGCACGCAGCAGCCCTCGGCACACCCGGTGTGCCTGCTCCTGACTCAGCCGGTGGAACCAAGGCCTGATGTGTGCTGCTTACAGACAGGCCTCTGGTGCGCTGGGCTGGCTGGCACCAGGGTAAGCCCCGGGAAGGCAGTGGGAGAGCCTGGGGACAGGGAAGGTACTGGGCAAGCCTTGGGACGAGGAGCTGGTAGACGGTGCCTGGGTCCTGTGGCTGCCCACGGATGAGGCCCTGGGCAGAGCGTATACCTTCCTTCCTGCCCATCTGGGCCTTGAGCCTTCACTTTCTAGTGGCCTGCACAGGTGCTGCAGCTGACCAGCCACGTGCCCTGCTCTGGTGCTGGGAACCACGCTGCCCCTGCAACTCTGCCTAAAAAGCACCTTGGAACCGCCGGCGGATTCCACTTCCACAAATGCTAGGACGTGGTGTCTGTTCAGCAGTGGGCTTCCCCTGTCCAGCAAGGGTGGCTTTCCTCCTGTATTTGGTGGCATGTTCCTCAAGTCCTCCAATGGTCACATGGGAGTGGCCTTCACAGGCTGCTGGCTGCAGCGCTTTGCTTGGGGTCACTCACATTAAGAAGCCGTGGTCGTCCCTGTGGCTCCTGAGCCTTCCCGCCCTGACCAGCATGGCCATTCAGGCTCAGCCGTGGCCACACAGGCTTTGTCCAGCTTGTGCCTGAGGACCCCTCCAGCTCTGCCCCCACTTTCAAAGCTGCCCCCAGGCCCCTGAGCATTGCCGCAGCTGCCACCCGCCCCAGAGCCCTCTCTCTCTCAAAGCCTGTGCCGCTGGGATGGCTCCATGTTCCTGGAGGCCCTGGCTGGCTGGCTGGCTGTGCTCAGAGAGCCACGGGGACCTAGGACGCCCACAGAGGCACACTGTGATGGCCTTCAGGCTTTTCCACAAGACTTGAACATTTCAAAATAAATTTCATCCACAAAAGGAATTCTGGAAGCGTGTGGACATGTGGACGCCTCTCACGAGTGTTCAGAGCAAGAGCACCGGGGGTGCCGAGTGCCGCTGTTTCCACCAAGTGCGTCTCCAGAGCAAGCTCGTGGGTGGAGCCCCGAACACTGTGGGGACCGTGTCAGCTTGGGGCTGGCTGGCAGGGGCAGCTGGAAGTGCGCCGCTCTGGCCCACGGGCACCAGGGTGCACGCCACACTCAGGTGCACCCGTCCCTGCCGTTCACACCGAGTCGACGTGGTGTGACTGCACGCACCCATGGGGCCGGTGGGAAGTCACCCCGGGCTAGGCGCTGTGGCTCGACCTTGGCACAAATCAGAGTATCAGGACACACTGGCAGGGAGAGCGAGGAAGCCTCACCCGGTTCCCTTGATGAAAGCAGAAAACAGTTCTGAGCACAGCACGCCCTCCACTCGAGGGGTGAAGTGAAGGAGCTTGGAGCCGAGGGCCGTTCTGAGGCCGCAGGAAGAAGGGCTGTGAACAACCCGCCCGGCAGAGGGCAGTGCGGCAATTTCCCCAAAACCAATACTGAATGAGGGTGCTGTGGTCACAGCACTGTCACCGAATGGTCCCCTGAAGGTCCTTGGTGTGGCCACAGCAGAGGGAAGGGTGAAGCCTAAGCCGGAGAGGAGGCGCCGTGCTATTAGTCACCGTGACACCGACGTGCGTGTAGAAAATCCCCAACATCCAACTGGCAAACTATTGCATTTCACAAGTGACTTCAGCAAGGTCGCGGTTGCTGAGGCCGACACAGAGAAATCAATCACACTCGCCAGGACGGCAGCAAGCGGCAGCGGAATTATGAGATGCCCCTGACAGTGGCAGAACACGCCGGATACTGGAAAGGAAATGAAAGAGAGTGAGTGGTCCAAGGCAAGCGCCAGGGCCTTGCTGAGGAATTCCAGAAACCCGTGCAGGCCGTGGGAGCCGGGAGGACGTCGACTCTCCAGTGACCTAGAATGCAAGGGTAACGCCAGCTGAAGTCTTTGTGCTTTCTCACCTAGAGATGGCCAGGCAGACTCCATTCCACACGGCAAACCAAGGAGGCGGGAAGATGACCTCTGCAGAGCAAAGCAGAGAGGACGCCATGCCCCGGTGTGACCGCAGATCTGTGGCTGTGGAGGCGAAGATGAACAGATAGGCCACCAGGACAGACCAGGGCCCGAAACCAACCCGCACTTCACTGAGGACGAAGGAGAAGCCGGACTGTGCTGGCAGGTCACGCCCTCCCAGCAGTGGCCCCTGGGGACCTGAGCATCCACAGCAGGAGATCAACTTGGACTCCCACATTGGACTGCAGCCAACACCAACTTAAGATAGAATTTCAGGTTTAAATGTAAAAGATAAGATAAAAGTCTAGAGTAAAACGTGTTTATAACCTTGGAGGGAGCAAAGATTTTTTTAAAGATATGAGCTGGGGCCCATGGAGGGAATTCTGGTGAGTGGAGCACCTCGTGGTTGAGGACCCCTGGGCACAGCACACACCTTTAGAGAGTGGGACAGCGCCCGTGGAGCGCAGGCGGCATGCCCGGTGCACGCACACAGCACAGGACTGGAATCCAGAACACAAACGGTCCCCAGACCAGGAGGGCAGGCGCACCAGCACCAGCACCAGCACCAGCACCAGAGCGGTGAGTGGACCCTCACGGGGGAGGGCGTCTGAGGTGCCATGAGTGCGTCACCGCTGCTCATGATTAACCATGGGGAGTAAAAGGCAAGCAGAAACCACAGCATGCCACTGTCCTCGTCGGTGGCTAGCACTCGAAGACATAACAGTGTTGGCAAAAGTGCGGACCAACCAGAACCCAGCCCCCGCCAACTGTGGAGAAGGTTAGAAACACCCAACCTGTCAGCACTCGCCAACATAGCCCAGCCTGTGCCCAGCCCACAGCGCATGCTGAGGCAGGAGGCACACCTGCACCTGAGGGCTTTGTAGTGCGCTCACACCTGCGCTGTGTTTGTCTCTGAGGGTGCAGGTGCCTCATGCACAAGTAAAGCAAGGTGTACTCTTTCCCTGCGCTGCTGCTCGGCAGCAAGAAGTGCCGTCTTTGAGTGCAGGGCCTGCGTGGAAAAATCTCATAAACACAATGCCAAGTGAGAGAGGCCAGATATCCCAGAGTGCACACATCATCGGGAACAAAGGCAGATTGGACTAATCGAGGAACTGAGTCCAGAGGTGTTTCCGTGGGAGGTGGAGCTGACTGGGAGTGAGGAGGAGGTTTCAGAGAGCCGTGATTTCTCATCTCCCCATGCGAGTTCTGCTTACTCAGGTGCCAGTGTGTGAGAATCTGGAGCTCGGCGTCCAGGACGCCTGCCGTCCCCTGACTGTGGACTGTTCTCTAACGAAAGTTTAAAGGAATATATCCAAAATTCTTTGTTCAGATTTGGTTCAAAACATCTTGCTGGGCTTCTGGCTTAGGGGCCAGCAGGAGCAGACCACTATCCAGCGTCCTTGGCCTGGCCTTGGTCCTGTCCCTGTGTAGACCTCCTCCTCGGTCCTGGGCCCTGGCCATGGCACCTGCTTTGCCTGTGGGATACCAGCAGACGTGGGGCAGGGGGGCTGGGAAGTGCATGGTGCCTCTCCCGCCACCTGCATGTTGGGCATGCTTCTAACATGAGACTGTGCCTGGGTCACCTGAGGTGGGGACACCTGGAGGACACAAGGAGAGCCACTGCCATTACACAGCAGCAGTGGCCGGCTCACCCCAAACGAGAGATCCCAGTGAGCAGAGCTGCGCCCCTAAGCTGCAGCTATCCACAGGCTGAGGCGTGAGCCAGTTAGAGTCAGAGCGGCCCAGCTGGGCTGTGGACTCTGAGCAGGAATGACGGTCTTGGCTCGACCGCGGAGGTTGGGGATGGCTGTTACCCAGCAGCCTGTGGAAGGCTCTTACTGACACATGGACATAGAGTGGTCAGAGTGCTGTCCGTCCCCATCCTCAGAGGGCAGGGCAAGCTCTCCCAGCCACCAGCTCGAGTCAGTGGGTGGAGGCTGCCTTCCCGAGCAGGGTGCAGGGTGCGGGAGTTTTCTTTAAATGTGTTTTGAAACCCACGAGCTAGGCCCCTGCTCATTTCAGCCCTGACAAGCCACTCTCATGAGCAGACTGCTGGCTCTGCGGGTCGCAGGAGCGCCTGCCGAGGCCCCTGCGTGGAGATGGATGTTCCTGCCATGGACATGAGGCACTCTGAGCAGGGAACAAAGGCTCATGGTACCAGGAGTCCTTGACGACTAAAGCCCACCAGCAGGAGCCAGCCTGGCGTGGGCCTTCTCCTGGGCGATGGCTGCCTTGTGCACCTGCATGAAACCTCTCCTGGGCTGTTTCTAAAACTGGACTGGCCCCCTGGGGCCAGATAGCCCACCACTGGCCCTCTAGTGTGTCCAGGCAGTCTCGATTTCAAACCACCTCCCCAGCCTGGCAATGTGGCTCTGCTGACACTCACCAGGAGGCTTGCTGTCCCCTGGCCAAGGAGACCCTCCTCCAGGCTCCCACTCCAGTGCCTCTGGCCACTCTCCCTACCCTCTCCACGGTGAACGGTTTGCCAATGTGCAGGTCAGAGGCTGAAGCACTTGCCGGGTCACTGGGGTAGCAGGAGGTGGCCCTGTCTGTCTTGGCTCAGGCCACCACAATAAAGTGCCTTGGGATCAAGCAGCAGAGATTAACTCCCTCAGAGCTTGGGGCTGCAAGTCCAAGGCCAAGGTGGGTGGGCTGGCTCCTCCCTAGGTCTCTCCTGGGCTCCAGGTGCCGCCTTCTTTGGGTGTCCTCAGGTCGTCACCCCTGTGTGTTTCCCGATCTCTTCTTACAAGGACACTGGTCTGGTGGGTCAGGCTCCACCCTAGTGACCTTGGCAAGCCTTGTTTGTGGCTCTGTCTCCAGTCTTGCTGGGGGTTGGCTCCAGCTGGGCTTCAACATATGACTCTGGGGACACTGTTGGGTCCACTCAGAGCCCTCAGAGGAGATCCTGCTCCAGGTCCTTTCTTTTGACATTCTTAACAACTCTGTTTCTTGCTGTTTCCTTCTCATAAATGACCAGCTGACTCTTGGGCAGGGCAGGAATTCGTGGACCCAGGTGGCAGCGAGTGGATTCCGGAGCCCTCGCACCCTAGCGTGGCAGAAAGTTGGTGCATGCAGGCCCACTCGGGCCCCGCCAGCGTCTCCCGTGCAGTGCTGTTCAGGGGCCACGGTGACGGCTTCTCACTATGTTCAGCTCTGCCCCTTGGGGGCTATGTGGAGGTTCAGATCCAGGCTGCACTGGGCCCTGGGTGTTCGGGTCAGGCTCAGGCAGAGCCCCGAGGAGGGAGAGGAGCAGCGGCATGGCACTGGAGCAGGACGGAAGCCCCAGCAGGCCAGGGCGGGAGGCCCCTCCAGCCTGGAGACAGGAGCTCGGTGCTGCACCAACAGTGCCAGGGGCTTCTTGGCTCTCGGGTCCATAGTTCAAACAGGTGTTCCAAGCACTTGGTGGCACCAGTGCATGGGCCCAGCATTGCCAGTGACAGTCCAGCTGTGCTGGCAATCTTCAAGGGCCCTCTGCCTCACACCCCAGAGGACAGCCAGGCCGTTCCGGGCGGGGATTTGAATCGGCCCCAAGTAAACATCAGAGATTCCCCACCTGAAAAACAAACAAACCAACAAAAAACCAAAAAACAAGGACTGGCAGGAAAACCCCAGGGAGAGCAGAAACTGGCCACTCTGAGCGTGGAGGTCGGAGCTACCCAGGCTCTCAGGACTGCAGGGACCAGACACCTGAGGAGATGGACTGGCCCTGCACCATGGGGCCTGGGGTGCAGGTGCCGCCACACACTGTTCCCAGACGCTCTCGGGCAGCTGTCCCCAGCACTGTCCTGCTGACTCAGTGACAGCCTGGAGGCAGGGGCAGGATCACAGCGAGTGTGGCTCTGTGGGGTCAGGAGGACGTGGGCACTCCCAGGACTGGCTGAGGAGGTCCCGTCTGACACAGAGTGAGCAAGGCAGTCGCACGGTCTGCTGCTCCGTCCCAACGGGCCCGGCAGGGAGGAGAGCCGGGCTCCGAGGAGTGAAATGCGGTTATCTGGAAACTTCATTTAGGCTGAACAGCTTCTTTCCTGACGACGGCCGATAAATGAGATGTCACCGTAATTGGTCCAATCTGATTCTCTCCCCCAATTTATAAGTGCAGGGTGCCCACATCAGGAGCACTTCATTAAAGTTTGGAGAAATGTCCCCCTCTCTCTCAGTTCCCCGAAGCCAGTCGGAGGCTTGCAGCCTTTGTAAATGAACTCATTACAGAACCAAAGATGAGACAAAGCCAGTCGGTCTGTGACACCATCTGGTCCCCAAATCCCCCCTAATATGAATATTCAGGTGCAATCCAATCTCTACCATTTTCAGGGCAAGCCTCTGGGAAAGTCAATCAGCGGCTCGAGGCCCCAGGGAGACAATTAGGCGTGGGGACCATCTGAGCTCTCTGTGCACATTCCTTCCGGAGCTTTCTTTCAAAGCTCCCTCTGATGCTCTGAAGAGCTCTGTTGTGGGTGGGATGTGGCCATGCAGGGCCTCTCCCCCTTCCCCGCTTCTGTCCCTCAGTGCTCAAATAGACCCACCTCCTTCAGGGAGCTCCCGGTATGGCCTGGACAGCGGGCCTGGCTCCCTGTAGCTGGATACCCTCGCCTCCAGCTGGGAAGGCAGACATACGGCCCCCTGCCCGACCCCCTTCCACACAGGGGCTCACCCCCTAATGGGGGTCTGCTGCCAGCATCTGAGCAGGGATGGTCCTGGGCAAAGCGCTGCAGTGGCATCAGCCGTCTAGAGACAGGACCGGCTTCCGCAGTGGATCTGGACAGTGGGTGGGACACCGTAAGACCCGTTTCCTTGCCACTGAAAGAGTTCTGTACCATTAGCACATGGAGACCCCAGGAGAGGCCCAGGCCTTCCAGCCCACTGTGCCCACCGCCCCGGCCCCGCGTCCTGCCCTGGACAGCTCCGGTGCCCCTGCACGCCTGGCACCGTTGCTTCCCAGCCTTGCCGAGATCCTCTCCCCCCGACAGCAGGCGCCTGTCCAGCTTTGCCCAGGTAGGTCCTCGCTGACCTCGGTCTTGGGCTGGTCAGTGAAATGCACCCAAATCAAAAGGCCCAGCTGCATGTGCTCAAGGGCTGGGACAGTGGAGAGAAGGGGAGGCTCCGGGCTGAGCAACCGGTCTGAGTGAAGACTCAGCTGGCTGGTGAAGCAGTAAGGGGCTTGGCCAGTGCCGAGACCGCGCTGTGCCTACCTCTGATCATCTGGTGGGCCCGGGCACTGGGCTGGGCGCTCTGCACAGAGAGCCCCTGCTCAGCCATGTCAGGATCTGAGCAGAGGCTCTGGCTGCCACTCTGGGCCTCCCTGCTCATCCCACCACATCCAGCTTTCCTCGGGAACCAGCTACCCTTCCTAGGTTTGGAGGCAAATGGCGCTCCATTTGTATATATGGGCTCCATTTGTATATAGGAGTATATCAGGGGCTCATCTTTTTTCCATACTAGGAATTGAGCCACTGAATGACATTCCCAGCCCCTTATAATTTTTATTTTAAGACAGGGTCTGGCTAAGTTGCTGAGGCGGCCTTGAACTTGAGATCCTCCAGCCTCAGCCTCTCAAGTTTCTGGGATTGCAGGTGTGTGTCACTGTGCGGGGCTCTAGACCTGCACAGAGCATGGGGTAGTTCCTCCGTGAGCACAGACCTTGGGAAGGGGCACGGAAAGACTGCATTGCAGACCCTGTGCTCACACTAGGGCCACGGCACTTGGCCTCCAGCCATTGACCCTCAGCTGCCGCAGGCCCGGGTGGGGAAGTGGGAAGAGCAGCTCCCATGCAGCCTCCACCTGGGAGCTCTCTGCACAGGCATGGCCCAGGTGTTCCTGGCACCTCTTCAGCTGCCCATGGGAGGACTGAGTCCTCACTGTCCTGGGACCGTCTGGTGCCGGGGCTGCCTCTGTCATCCTCCAAGCTTCTAAACCCCCGTGTCCACACTCCCACTTCCTCATCCCAACCAGGAAGCCAGGAAGGCAAGAGCAGACCCTCGGCCAGCCCTCAGAGTGGTGGGCAGGGAGCTGTGGCTCCAGCCAGGGGGGTGCCAGCGAGGCTCGCGAGGGGACAGGACAAGGCAGGCAGGGCAGCTTTGGGCTGTGTCTGTGTCCACTCTCAAGCCAGCAGCCAAGGCTGTATCCTGAGAGCTTCAGGGAGATGCTGAGAGGGAGACAGATCTCCTTGGTGAGGCAGCAGGGGAGGAGGCTGGGTGTAGCATGGGTTTCCCAGGAGCTGGGCAGCCCCTCGTTCCTGGGAGTCAGACCCTTCATGGTGGGGCAGGGCTTCCATGACTCCAAGGACTCCAGAAGACCCTCCAGTGGAGTGGACACTCTGAGACATGTGCCAAACTCCAGCTGGACCTCCTGGCCCTGTTGGAGGAAGCGCTTGGCCTCCCTCCAGCCTGGGCCAGGGACCGGGCCCCTACTCTTGCCCCCGGCATTGCTCGGCTTGGGCTCTGACTCCTCGTGGAGGCCCACGCCCCAGTCCAGACACCGCTTCCCCTGCTTTCCTGCCTGTGGAGGCTTCTTTCCTGCATGGAGGGTTGTTCGCTCGTTCAGGACTGGTGTGATGTTTTTGGACATGACCTCCGACTCTTGTGCTTTTTGAGGCCTCTGTGGAACCAGGCTCCTTCTCCTGAGGACACCAGCCTCCCTGGCTAACGAGTTGGTGTAGGAGATGTCAGGTGCCGTAGCCAGCATCCCGCTACCCTGGGCTCGTGGTGGTGGGCAGGGAGGCCCGGAGGCTAGCTGGGGTGCTTGCTGCTGACCTGACTTTTCTCTCTGCTGTATGTGCACCATGCACAGCACATGTGTCACGGGATCTCATGGGGCCTCAGGCAGATGGGCCTCCTGGTTGGCATCTCCTGGGTAGTGTGCATACGGCCCTGGTCAGCAGGCATTGGTAGAATGAGTGAAGGAAGGCCAGTCTGGCCTCTACAGCACCAGTGGGAACCATTTGAGGATGTGGAGACCGTCCACCTTGGAGGAGCTTGGCTGGGAATTGGCACCCAGCAGCACCCGGGGGGCTCTCAGTCTGCAGGATCCTGTGTGCCAGAGCTGCTGCAGCTCTGATGCTCCCTAGGGGGTTAGGACAGGGCACTCCTGGTTTCCTGTGGAGATGGGCTCAGCAGGGTGGCACTGGAGATGTGGCCTACACACCGGCTGATTTCTCAGCGTCCTGAAATGTTCCGGGAAGACCCAACTCGCGCGATTTTTAATCGTGTACCCTTCCAATGACACGACGGGGCCATGTGCTCTCCTGGCAGATGCGGAAAGGGCTGTCAAGTGCAAAGATGAGATTTCCCAGAGAAGTCACCCAGAGTGGGCCTGAGAGCTGGGGGCTGAAGGCTGAAGACCCCTGGGAGTCTCCGCCATGGCCCTGGGACAGCTCAGAAAACCTGAGAGCCTGCGGGCTGTGTTGCCAAGGGTTTTCGTCTTGACGGGTGCGGCAGCTCCTCCAAAAGCCCCGCCTGCGACAGCCTTGGTTAATCTGGAGCTCATCCCACATATTTCCACTCCTGAAGGACGTCCCCACTATCAGCAGGGTCGTGGAGAGAGATTAGTGTCTCAGCCTTGGTCCCTGAAAAACTCTGTGTTCCTCTAATACAGAGCAAGCTCCAAGGTGGCGCTGGGAAGTGGACATATTGTATCGCACACGGGTATCTATACATATGCACAGAGCCTCCCACCTAGTGTGACTGTCCTTCACCGTGCACCTGTTCAGCATCTATTTACCTGTCACCTACTGCGTCAGCTGTGCACCTTCCATCTGTCATCCGCTGTCTCTCTGCACACCAGCCAGGTGTCAACACGGGATACTGCCATGCTCCTGGGGAGAAAGGGACATCCTGGCCTGATCCTCCTGCTCTGGGCTGACATTTGCTAGGTCACCAAGACTGGAGGTGAGAGGTGGAGGACCTGGCCAAGAACCTCAGGGCTTTCCTGAGGGAGTCTGGGAGCCACCATGAGAAGCTTGAAGACTTGCCCAGGCTCGTTGCCCACAGATGGGCAGGGGCTTGCGGGAGACCCTGCTGAAGGCTCTGGTCTGCTTGTCAGTGGAAGTCCAGTACCACCTTGAATCAGGAGTTCTCTGGGACCCTCTGCTCTTCCTCATCACCAGCGTCCCTCACGAAGCCTCTTTTTGAACAGACAGAATGACCCTGTCCACGCTGCCCCAGGAGCATGGCTGCCCCCTCTCTTGGGCTCTCCCCTCCCTCCCCTGCCCTTGCTGCCCCTCCACCTCATCCTCATCAATCAGGAGAGGACGACCTCACCACTGGCCTCCGTGAGGTGGTGTAGGAGGGACGTGAGGAGGGGAAAGGTCTGTCCTTGCTCCACAGAAGTTGGCCTGATCACCACAAGCAGAGAGCCTGGCTGGTGCACCCCAAGGGCAGGTGGCTCAGGATCTAGGTCGGCCTGGTCCAGAGAGGGCTCAGGAAGCCCCAGCCACGCAGAGGCCAGAGGCTGAGCTGGAGGGGTTGAAGGCGGAGGCAGCGGGTAGGAGGAGGGGACCCAACAGGAGCAGGAGGAAATTCCAGTCAGTTGGAGGCTGAGGCAGGAGGATCTCAAGTTCAAGGACGGTCTGGGGAAACTTAATGAGATCCTGCCTCAAAACTTAAAAAAATAAAAAGTCCTGGGGTGTAGCTCCGTGGCCGAGTGCCAGGGTGTTCAATCCCTAGAACCAAAATACAGTAGAGTGAAAGGCACTGGTGAGGCCCAGTGGCTTCCGAAGGTGCAGAGTAAGAGGTCAAGGTGGGGTCTGGGCTGCTCTGGGGAGGACACAGGTCTAGCATAGGGTGGGGCTGTGGGGCCAAGCTAGGAGCAGGAATTGGTCACCATGGGGACTAGACTGCAGCGCACAGGACACGGTGGGTCTTGAGTGGACGTGGTCATCCACCAGGACATGGCGGAGCCCTCAGCCATTGCACAGGCTGGTCTCATCCTCCTGGGTGCTGTTGTCTGCCTGCTGGGGCTGAAGTCCCTACACTGGAGGTTCCAGCAGCTGTCCCAGTGGCCATGCCCAGGCTCAGTGGGGCAGGTGGGCTGCCCCTGCCCACAGGCTCTGCCACGGCTGCACGGGCCCTCCTTGTCCGCTTCCTGCTTCACCCTGCTCCTCCCAGCCAGGGCCTTGCGGCCTCTCCTCTCCCCCTCTGGAGGCACCTGTTCTTCATGGGTGTCTGCCTGTCCCCCTGCCCCTGAGGGAGCCCTGGGCCCCTGTGACTGCCCGTCACAATGAAGCAAGAGGGTCCAAGCATCCCGGCCCTTCGCCTCACACAGGAGCCCACTGCAACCAGGATTGGGAAGGCTTGTGCCCCTTAAGCTCAGGGACCCGCTCCCTGGCCCCACATCCCGCCTCCCAGGCTGCCATCTTCTCCAGAGTGGCCCTGGCTCCATTCTGAGCTGTTCTCACATCAGGAAGGCTGGGCTCAGCTGCCCCTGCAGTGCCCACGTTCGGCTCCACAGGTCAGGCTGTGGACCACCTTTAAACACACAGATGGGTTCCTAAGACACCCTCAGGCACCATCACCACAAGGGGACGGTCCCTAGTACAAGGGCACTGTTCTGTCACCAGGGCCTGGTGCGCATTTCACATGGTACAGCAACCTCAAGGATGGATGCACCTGCTGCCCACGATGGCAGAGAACCCTGGTGCTTGGAAATGAGCAGACCTTTGTCCAAATCAAGGGCACTGGCTTCCCAGGCCCCTGCCTCCGTCCCCACCGGGCTGGGGCTCTGGGGCTTGGCTGCCAGGTCCTCAAGGGTGGGGATCCTGGCTCTGGGGAGGACAGCAGTGAGCAGAAAGATAGCGCCTTTCACTCCTCCGAGGTTTCAGGCAGCGGGTGCCTCCCAGCGCCCCGCCTGCCGCCGCTCCTCTCTGATCTGAGCTGGCTCCCACCGGGGCACCGCCCTGGAACCCTGGTTTCCAGCAGGCGCGGGAGCGGTGGGCGAGCGGAGGGAAGAGCTGGCAATTACTGTAGCTACTGTAGCATGTTATTCTATTACCACGGAGCACAAAAGTTTCTGAGCTTCTGCTTCCAAAATGCCATGTCAGACAAGACCTGGATTTACTCCCGAAATTTTTAATCTTCCGAGCAGAGAAGCCTGTGCTTCCTAATAGGACGGGCGCAGTGATAGCCTACCGTGGTGGCCACGGCGGCCCCACGGCTTCCTCCTGGCACCCGCTGCAAGGAGCAGGCAGCGCGCAGAAGGGCATCAGTCCAGCCTCGTTCTGGCGCCGGGCTGTGCTCGCCCAGCTCTGGAGCGCCCATCCTGCAGGGTGCTGTGTTCAGCAAGATCAGGCCAGCAGACACACGGGCCCGCCGCCGGCAGCAGGAGGAGATTCTCCTGTGGCTCAGCCCGGGCATCATGCCCCAGCGGGCATCCGTGGGGCCTCAACCTTGGCCTGCCGGCCTGGGGCCACACGCTGCCCCTGCGCCTGTCTTTCAGCAAGCTGATTAGCGCTGATGGGAGGGGAGGTGTGCCTGGGGCACAGCCCTGTGCCCCTGCTCCTGGGGCTGCGGTGATCGCTCATGGAGTTGGGAGTCTACTGTTGCTGAAGCTGTGCTGTGTTTTCAGAGGTGGTGACGCCTGGGTCCTTCCCCGCAGTTGCAGGGCGCTCTTAACCACGCGGCTGCTCTACAAGCCGCCTCCTCGAGGGTGTCCTGCTGCAATTAGCAGATCTGCACGTGGACTCTTCAACACCCACTTCACTCTGGGACAGCTGTGGGTCACGGTGACATATGAAGACAGCTCAGAGGATTTCCTGCCCCTAGCCGGGTCCCCCCTGTTCGCATCTTGCAGCTTTGTTGCAGCTTTGTTGCAGCTAGTGGACGGCGCTCGCCAGTCCCTGGACCGAGCTTGCCCGTGCTCAGGACTGCTGAGAGTCTCCCCAGTCGCCCCCTCTCCGGAGGGGTCCTGTCCAGGGCCCCAGGTGACTTTCAGTAGTCGTGTGTCTTAGGCCCCTCTCTGACAGTTTCTCAGGTTTTCCCTGTTTTGGATGACCTGGACACTTTGAGGAGTGCTGGCCAGCTCTTCTGCGGTGTCCCTGTGTTGAAGCCTGTGTGATGCTTTTCTCATGATTGGACAGGGGCTGTATGTCTGGGGGAGAAAGGTAACAGAGAAAGGTTCTCTTCCTGCCACGTCGGATCAGGACACGTTCTGTCCCGTGCCTTGGCACCTCTAGTGTGGCCTTGGTCCCCCGCTGCAGCAGGAGCTGTCCTGCCACTTCCCACACTGCTCATTGGAAGCAGGGCGGGTCCTGCTCCACTTTGTGCAGGGCCCTGACTGGGCTGCACAAGTCCTTTGGGGTAGGCACAGAGCTGCTCGTCCCTGGCAACTCCTCAGAGGGCCTTCCTCAAGGCCGCAGGCTGTGCCCCTTGATAACACACCGAGAGTCCACAGTGGTATCTGCTTGGTAAATACTACGGTTGCTTGGTGCTCAGCAGGCTCTGGGCCCCAGAAGGCAGGCAAGCTTGCAGCTGAGAGGTGACTCAGTGGGACATTCTAAAGCCTCAAGAGATTTCAGAGTGAGGGGGACAGGCAGTGACCTGTACCTGTCAGGGGCCAGCAGGGAGGACCCTCTAATGAGGGAGGGCCACGGAGACTAGGGGCCGGAGCAGCTGTGCCTCAGGCAGAGGCCCCAGAATGTCAGGACCTGCGGGGGGGGAGGTTGGGCAGGGTGGAGGGCAGCAGGCCATAGACAGCTGACCAGGGTGGGCACACAGGCTTGGGGATCCTGGGGGTTTCTGGGATGGTATTCTAGAGGATATAGGGCTTTGAGGCCGAGAGCAGATGCCCTGTGCTACATGTACGCCCCAAACCCCTTTTATCTAATCTGGGAGCTCAAGAGGGTCCTCGTTATGCTCCTAGAGGATCCAAATCTCAGAACAGGAAACTGGGCCACGCTGGTCATCCTGGACACAGTACGCAGTGTGGCACAGGGACCCACCAGCAGCCCTCCAGTCTGTGTAGGTCACCCTGGCTGGATTGGCAGGGTTCCCTCCACCTGAAACCTCTGGATGTCACAACTCCACTTGAGCAGAAAGGCCTAGGCTGGGACACCTGTCAAAATCCTGCTCCTGTAGAGAGAAGGGCCTGGGGTCCTGCCTTCCCCCTGAGGTGGGGTAGGGGCTATGTCTACACACACCTGGCCCCTGGGGAAGCCCCTGTCTGCAGGAAGCTGCACCCAGGCCTCAGGCACAGGAGCAGTCACGTGGCTGAGAGGATGGGACACTATGTCATGGTTGAAATAAGATGGGGCGAGGGCTGGATCCCTTTCCTATCCTTTTTTTTTTAAAGTAAAAGGGTCCAAGCCTATAGATGAAAGAATCTCATTAAGTCAGGCTGCGGTCTGTACTGACACAGAGACACCCTTCAACGTACATATCACATGAAACCAGAGCTTCCCAGGGTCCCTCCCGCCTGTGTGGGGCGCTGGTGGCGCCACCGTCGGGACAGTTCCTTCTGCGTGGTGCGGGAATAAGCAGGGAGCATGAGGCCTGCTCTGTTATGCAGGGGCCTTGCTTCCTGGGGACGTGCAGCCTCGGGAACCCTGGCGAGCTGGCCCACGCTGGCTCAGAGCACATCTGAGATTCCAGCCATGTCCAGTGATCCACCTCGTGAGCGGGATGCAGGGCTGTGTCTGCGGGCGTCCTGTGGTGGTGATCAGGAAGCAGGGCAAGGCGGATGTCCATGTGGGAGCTGGGACCCAGAGCCCGTCCTCCTGAGGTCTGCCAGCTGAGAGCCCCATGTGCAGGAGGGAGGCCTGGGTGGCGAGCTGGGCAGGGGAGGGACGGTAGTTCCCCACCAGTTCTACTGGGACACCTGTCTTCTCAGGACGTGGCTGAGGTCAAGAAACTCCTCAGAGAGACAACAGGGGCCCTTGTCCTTCTAGGACCAGCCTGGGCTCTGGGTAGACATCCCACCTTTCACCTTCACTCTGTCCTCTGTCCCTTGCTGGAGGCCACTGACCTGTGGGCTCCTGGACTGTAGAGAGGCATTCTCTCTGATCAAGTTATGCTTTGTGGTCACCAGGGCCCAGTGGGGTGGTGCAGGGGACGAGGTCAGCGCCCGTCCTATCACTCACAGGTCACCCCCTCTCCTGCACGAGTTCCCTCTCCCAGTGCCTCTGCTTGCTCTGAGCATCAGGGACCCCACAGGCTGGCAGATGAATGGGGCAGGCCCAGTGTGCCCTGCTGAGGTTCTTGACCTCAGCCACGTCCTGAGAAGACAGGTGTCCCAGTAGAACTGGTGGGGAACTACCATCCCTCCCCTGCCCAGCTCGCTGCCCAGGCCTCCCTCCTGCATGTGGGGCTCTCAGCTGGCAGACCTCAGGAGGATGGGCTCTGGGTCCCAGCTCCCACATGGACATCCGCCTCGCCCCCCTGCCAGCACGCCCAGCATGCTCCGCACTGTCAGGTAGGCCGGGCACACACAGCACTACCTGCAGGCTCGGTGACTGCTGGGCCCTGGGCTCCTCCTTCTGGAGCCTCCTACAGAGGACCTACTGCCCAGGAGGGGCCAGGCAGGGGAGAGCTCTGTTGTGCAGGAAGAGGACACAGGGACCAGTACCCAGTGATAGTGACAGCCCAGCATTTTAGGCCCTGCACAGCCACATGAGTGCCATGGGTCACAGGCATCTCCTCTAACCCTACCATGACCTCTCAAGAACATTCCAGAAATTCAAGTATGGACACTGAGTCTCTGGTGATCTTGGCAAACAGACATGACATGGTAGCTGGCCCCAGGAGCAAGATTCTGGGGGACATGCTGCTGAGCTGTCCACACGGCTGGGTGTGACTCTTCATGAGTGGAGAGGGTGGGCTTTCAGTCCCTAGCGAATGTGGACACATCTCTCCTCAGCAGTTTGCAGTGACTGGCCTTGAGATTGAAGAGGGCTCACACAGGGACTTGTCCCTCCCCAGAGAGGCAGTGTCTGATGCCACCCTCGAGCAAGGCCAGCTGCCACAGGGCAGCCACATTGGTGGCACAGCAGGATGTCACAGGCCACACAGGTGTGACAGCAGAGGGTCCCTGGCCTCTGCCTCGCCGTGACCACGGTGGTAGTGTTCATTTGAAGTGTTCTCGCCTGTGATTTGTGCCAGCA
The DNA here is from genome assembly GCA_004024805.1 of Geosciurus inauris. Taxonomy (NCBI): domain Eukaryota; kingdom Metazoa; phylum Chordata; class Mammalia; order Rodentia; family Sciuridae; genus Geosciurus; species Geosciurus inauris. Next base: position 71,639 of record PVHX01004553.1, on the reverse strand, counting down.
TCAGAAAACACATAGGAAACAAGACGGATGCCATTCCTGCCCTTGTGAGCTGTAGTTCAGGGAAAGCCAACCATCCTCCGCCAAGGCCCACCTCCCCAGGACCGGGCACCAGTGCTCAGTGCTCGCCTGCACCGGAGTCCATGCAGGCTGCCTTGGCTCCTTCCGTCACCCTGGTCTCAACTATGCCGTTCCCAGGAGCTGCTCCCTGCCCCACACCATCTCCCTTGTTGGGACCACTCTGCAGGGGCCTCCAAGCAAACTTACCCTGCACCCCAGAGAGCTCACTCCCTCCACAGCAGAAGATAGAGCAGGCTGAGGGCAGGGCGGAGCGGGCTCTGGGTCCCCAAACCCTACACTGGTGGTGAGGTGTGGGAGGAGCCCGGGGAGCAGGACCAGCGAGTGAGAGTGTGGACAGTGCTTTAAAGTGACATGGGGAACAGTGAAGGAGGAATTGGTGGACCGTTTCCTTAGGGACTTTTCATGTCCTGGTATATTTTCCCAAAACCAAAGTTACATGTTCAAAACGTTCTAATTTTGTCTTGCAAATAATAATTGATCGTGTCTCTGTAAGGAGAGCCGCCCCATGACTTCTCCTGGACTTCTTGGTTCTGCCAGCGAACACGTGTCTGGCGTGGGGTGTGCCGCCCACCTGTTTAGGCTCTGCAGCCTGGGGACTGGGACCCAGACGTCCCAAGCATCCCAGGTGCTGGGAGAAGCATTTCTCGTCCTGTTTGGGCTGCTGCTGGTTGGCCAACGTGTGAGCTCCTGGCGGGCAGAGCGTTCATGATTGGAGAAGCAGCAGCTTATGGGGACCAGGGCTCCGGTGCAAGGAGAGACCTGGTGCCACATGCTCCAGGGCCTTTGCTCAGAGATGGTGGCTGGACAGAGAGCAGATGGCCAGCTCTGGCCAGCACCCCAGCCAGCCCCCTCCAGCAGGGCAGACGGACTCGGCACATCACTTAGACATGTTTGTCAGAAAGCTACCAATGATACAAATGGGAAATTCAGGTTGGTGGCAAAGCAGGTACCTGGGCTTGGACCTCAGCCAACTGCTTATAAGCAGCAGCTGGGAACAAAGCGTTTGCATTTATGGAGCTGCCGCCTGGTCCCCACGAGGCAGGCTGCGGGACCCTGTGTTGAATCACAGGAAAATTAGTTGCTTACGGTCATTTACATTGGGAATTATTCTCCTAAGCTTTGCCCTGGTTTCATTTGGTTCTGAATAGACGTTGATGGGATTATGGACAGCTCCGTCAAGGTGCGCCCCAGTGAATCTCTTTATTGGAAAGGGTTCAGGAGAGAGATGGAGATGATTAATGGCTGGCAAGTACGAGTTTCCTAGGGTAAGGACTGGGCCCTGCTTAGCATGGAGCCAACAAGGTGGAGAAATAAATTAATGTCCTCAGTTACAAAGGGGCTTATGATATGGAAAACGGCTGTCAACAGCCCCCACTGGAGGAAGACGACCGGTGGAGCTGTACACAGTCCTCAGGCGGCAAGGGAGCCTGAAGGGACAGGGCACCTGGGGTAGGCACTCCAGGGAGCCCCCACACCCTGAGTGGAGGGCGCTGAGCACTCAGGAAGGGGACCCGTCCTCTGTCCCTGGACACTGCAGACTGAGGCCCTGGGGCTGGGGTGACAGGCCTCTGCTGTGCTTCTCCACCAGGGCTCCGAGCGGGAGCCGCTGCATCCCTGACCACGCTGGCCTGCTGCTCAGCGCTGGCCTGTCCGTTACCCACTTGGTTCCCTTTCATTTTCACTCAGGGGCTGAGGAACTGCAATTAGCAGATGGTTCGAGGTCTATTAGTCAGCGCCCCGCCCTCCAACGCCAGTGGAGTCAGAGATTGGATTTCTTAATGACAGAAGAATTAAGTAATAGGCCTGAGCAGGGCCGCAGGCAGCCGTGTGAAGCCATGTGCAAAATTGATATTTCAACAAGCCTGATACTGTATTAGGGCCACGCCGCGCTGCTGCCGAGCCCCGCGATAAATCTTCCGTCAAATGCCGGCGGGCGCCCATCAGAGCCAGCGGGCACCGCGGGCCCTCTGGCCTTTGGAGAAAGCCATCAGACCCATTCCCAACTGTCAAGGGAGCCAGATGCCCCTCGACTGGGCAGGGGAGTGTGGGGGAGCTGAGCAGAGCAGGAGGCCGAGAAGGACGGGAAGAGGCCTTCACTGAGAAGGACCAGGGTGGACAGGCCGTGGGTGTGGCCGTGGGGAGCCCGAGTCCTCGCAGGGGTATGAATCCTCAGCATGCTCCCAGGGGCCCATCTGATGACGCCCACGCAGGCCTGGACCCTCAGAGGGCCCGCCATGGGCTCTGGACCACAGGCCGGCACAGCCTGTCTCCTGCTTTGATTTGTAACCGAGCTGAAGGACGGGGCCCTAGACAAGATGCTTGGTGACAATTTTATGAAGATCAATGTTATTAAGGACTGAATTCTTGTCCAAAATAATTTGTATAAAATATAGTCACATTAGATGAGAATCTGTGCTGAGCTATCAGCTAATAGGGGGTTGAACTATGAGAAACTTCTGGCTTTTCCGCAGAATAATTGAACACGTCATACCTTATTTGGGTCTGCGAGCTTCCTGAGTGCAGGGAGGGTCTCGGGCCCAGGCTGGTGCCTTGGGATAGCTGGTGTGATCCCTGTCCCCTCCCAAGGGCCCCAAATGACCATGGAGATCACCTGACCCTGGTGGCCCTGTCTCTGCCAGGCCCGTGTGCCCAGGCCCACCTTGGCCACATCGCAGATGCCAGCTCCTCGGCACGCCCTTGCCCTGATAGCAAGACACTGCAGGCCCCTCTCTTTTGCCTGCTGAGAAGCTAAGACCAGCCCCTGCAGGCATCTGCCTGGTGCCCCAACAGGCCCTGCTCTGTGAAGCAGCAGGGGGAGGGACAGAGTGTGGTCATCTCCCTGCTGTGCTATCCTCTGGGGCCCTTCCACCCGAGAAGCACCCCTGCCCTCCCTCAGGCCCCAACTCCGCAGAGACCCTGGGAACTCCTGGACATTGCTCTGGAGTGGAAGCAGGCAGGTCCAGGAAGAAGGCTCAAGGGGCCTGCCCTTCCCCTCTATTAGGTCACCTGTACCCAGCTAAGCCAGGGAAGGGACTCAGGAGGACATGGGCCACCCCGCAAGGGTGTCTACCAGCTGTGAATGTCCTCCCTGTGAGCTTCCTCAGAGCAGAGCTGGGGCTAAGTCCTGTGGATCACTCTGCCTAGAGTCCACGGACAGCAGATCCTGGTGCTCAGGGCAGGAGAGATCAGGATGCTGACCACAGAACCAGCAGTGCCACCTTCCCACCCTCCTGGTGGGGCACTGTGCCTGAGCTTCTCCTGGACCATCTGGTTTAGCTCGGAGATGAAAGATGGAACCAAAGCCCTGGCCAGAGGTGGGTCATGTCCTGCTTCAGAGCTGGGCAGCAGATTGGAGCTGGCATGTCACCTGAGCTGTTGGGCATGGTGCCCAGGCAGGCAGCTTGGGCCCTGGACTGTCACAGCTGGTCCCAGCCTGCTCCCCACTGTGGGAGGTAACAGTGGGTGTGAGCATGACCCTCTGGGCTGGCCAACAGGACCACCAACTTCCCTTGCCCCAGCCCCACCCAGTACTCTCGCTCTGACGTGGGTGGGATCTGCTGGGCACCTTTACCCTACCTCCCACCCCATTTGGAGTGTCCACTCTGGCTGGTGATCTGGTGGCTGGGGTCCGGCCAAGCACTGCCTCCATGCAGGTATGTGCTGGTGCAGGTGACCCTGGGCAGCAGCCCCCTAGGCATCCACTTCAGGGTTCAGGCTCTTCCTGCCCCGGGAATGGCCCTATGTCTGTGTGAGGAAAGGAGCCAGAACCACCCTGGGAGGTCACGCTTGCCCCGGAGGCACCCCAGAGGTGCCCTATAGGACCCTGTGTGCCTGATCTCTACAAGATAAGGCTGGGGGCTGGTACCGGGGCTTCCCCAGGTGTACCCAGCCAGGAGCAAGGGCTCCTTGGTTCCCAACACAGGAAGCTGTGGGACACAGCACCGTCCTGGCTTCAGGCCCTGGCACCTGGCTGGGTCCCTTTCCTTGCAGACTCCCGAGAGCAGGAGAGGCTCCTGAGTAGTGGATACTCTGCCCCCAGCCAGGTAAGGGCCTTTCTGCAATAGAGGTCACGTCACCACGGAGGAGGAGAAAGTGGAGCATCCTGGGTCTGCCTTCTTGGGACACCAAAACCCAGGCCTTAAGCAACAGACCGGCTCTTTCGGGGTGCTGGGGCTGAGAGCAGCTCCCGTCCTCAGGGTCAGGGCAGGGTCCCCCTGGAGACTCTAGGGGAGGGTCTCAGGCCCGGGCGTCCCTGGCTTGTGTCTGCATGGCTCCAGCCTGTCCTCATGTGGCCTCCTGTCTGTCCCCTGTGACTGAGACCTGCTGTCTTGGAGACAGTAGGAGAAGGAGCATTTCTGCTGCTGGAGCTGGGCACTTCAGATGTCCCAGGCCACGGACCATGCTGGGCATGGTCCACCAGGGGCATCTCAGTGGTCAGGCAGGAGAGGAGCTGTGTGCCCAGCTCTTTTCAGGGAGGGGACTCATTGGCAGCAGCTGAGGCTGGCTCCCACCTTCCATGCCACCCAGAAGGTGCCCGCCCAGGGTGTCCGTGCTGAGACCTGGGAAGCTGACTTCTCCATACTCAGCGGCTCCTATTCACACAGCTGGCTGGGGACAGACTGGGGCAGAGAGGCCTTGGGCTCTGCTTCCTGGAGGCCCTGCAAGGCCCTCCCGCTGGTTGGCCCTTGAGAGGAGGCTCTGGAGCAGGCTGTGTCCTCCCTGCCTGCTCCCTGTTTGCACCTTGCCACCTTTTTTCCTCTCCACCTTCCCTGTCTCACCTGGCTCTTCCCTCTGGGATCCAGAGGTGGACGGGGCTGTGCTCCTTCCTGGAAGCCTGAGTCGTGTCTCCTCCTGGCCGCTGTCTCCCAGGCCTCCTGTTCTCAGTGGTCCAAGCCCCTCTGCACCAACAGATTCCAGCTGTTCCCACGTGGCTGCCTGCCCCTCAGGTACGTGACTGGAATGGGGTCTGAGTGGGTAAGAGGAGAGGGACAGAATCAGCACCCAGGAAGTCCAAGAGACGGGCCAGCTCAGGCCAGGAAGACTTGGGGAGGCACAGGGCAGCCAGGAGCATCCAGGCAGGGTGTCTGGGGAAGACAGCCTGTAGGTGAGGCAGATGCTGGCCGTCCGGCACCACCCACCCCGTGGCTGTGGGCTGCTGCCCTCTTCGGTGACCTTGCTGGCCCCAGCTGGTCTCCAGCTGCTGCCTCCCCTGATTAGCGAAGCCATAGATCATTCTCCTCCCGGCTGGCTCCCCTGGCTGTGGCAACTAATTCCACCACATCATGGAATGTGAACACTGTCTAATTTCCAAATTAAAATGAGAGATGGATGGCCCGTCTCTCCCGACGGCCCGGAGTATGGGGTGCCTGCCTTGGTCGTTTGCAAGAAGCCACAGCGCATGGGCTGGGCCCTTCCTGAGGGTTCTGTGTTGGACCCTCTGGAGACCCCGGCCCCGGTGAATGTTCCCCGAGTCCCAACATCCACACATTGTGGGGTGGGGGCATCAGAGGCCCCCGTGTCCCAGGCCCTGCTCTCTGTGTCAGGGCCTGTCAGCCTCCACCCTGGCCCTCCCTGAGGGAGCGAGGAACAGGGACAGGCACAGGGCTGGCCTCCCCAGGGGACAGGCCCTTGATGACCCTGAGCAGCCCCCTGGGGAGTAAGTGGACACTGCTCTGCAGAGGGTTCATGCACATGATTCTGAAGCCATTTGGGGTCTGCGGGGACAAGCTGGACCCAGACGTGGGTGGGAGTGGGTGGACAAAGTGGGAGGTCAGGGACCCTGGGGCTTGCCCAGCACATCAGGAGCCGTGGGGGGCCCAGTCCAGGCAGGGCCAGTCAGGACAAGGGGTGGAGCCTAGCTTGCCTCGCTGCTGTCTGTCTGGCTTGCCCCCAGCCCTGGTGCCTGGCTGGCAGGGCACACTGGGGACACCCCTTCTCACACTGGGGGTGGTTTCTTTGTCACCGTGGCCTCACAGTTCCCGCTGGCCTGGACCAGGCCTGTGTCCCTGCCAACCTTGAGGCTGGCAGCACATGGCCCCTGTCACATGTGGGGAACCTTCGGGGGACAGACAGAGCTCTTCCCTGACCACAGCTGCCCAACACTCCTTGCCCCTGTGTTCCTGACTTTCACAGGGGCTGAGGCCCTACACCAAAGGCCCTGCACCCAGGGAAATTTGTGTGACCGTCAGGTCCCGTGTGTCTAGCCTGAGCTCATGCCTTGGGGAGCTGGAGGAGTCCTGCCCGAGGGACAAGCTGGTCAGGGCCTGTGTGTTGTTCAAGACCACCCTGCAGCACAGCAGGAGCTCTGCCCACAGGTTGCAACCAGGGCCTCCTCCTGGCAACACGGAGCACACATGCAGCTTTTGGCAGGGCACCTGGCTGGGGTGGCCAGGGTGCAGCGTGATGAGTGGCTGGAGGGCAGCCTCTGAAGCTGTACTGAGCAGGGAGACCATCTCCAGCCAGCCCACAAGGTGATATTGCTGGCTTGGGACTCTCCAGCTCCAATTTATCATCTACAGACTCAAGTTTGTAACAGGAAATAAAGCTGTAAATCGTCCTGTGGCTGTGCTGTCAGCACTGGGCTGGACGCCTGGAATACTGACCAGCAGGCAGCTTGCTCCCCATACCCTCAGGAGAGGGCTGAGGAGGTGCCAGGGAGTTGCTCCTGGGGTGGCTTTGCCTACACAGCCCTCCCCATGCCTGAGGCTCCTCCCTCTCCTGGAGCAGGTGTCTGGTCACTACAGGTGGGCAGGGAGGGCCCTGGATCTGAGTGTGACAAATCAAGCAGGAATCATCGTTGGCCGCTTCAGGTGGCACATAAGAATAGCCCTGCTGGTCAGAGCACACTCTGGGCAGGGCCCCATAGCAGCACACTGATTCCATGGCCCCCGTGGGGTGCCAGGGGTCAGGACCTCCTCCGAGGCAGCAGTGACCAGGGCATGTATGGGACAGTAGCTGGAGGCGGAGGAAGAGATGTGGAGAGGCCCAGGAGACAGATCAGAGGAACAGACAGGAAGCAGCTCAGACCCCGCTGAAGCTGGCATCAGCCCCAGCCAGGCATGAGGGGCTTCCCCTGGGGTCCCTGACCGCGCGCCCTGGGAGGGGGCGCAGAGGAGCATTTCCAGCCCCTGTTCTGGCCTGACTTCTCCAGAGGCTGCTTTTATAGTAGGAGGGGTGTGGGGGGTGGATAGAGGGTGAGGAAGGGTGGGGGGATGGGGGAGGGACAGGTGGGTGGACGAGTAGGTGGGCAAGTGGAACCTGGGGTGAAGAAAGGGGTGCCAGGAGCAGTTGGAGGAATGGGGGAGGGGGAGGGAGAGGTATGGGGACAGGGGACAGGGATGGAGGGTGGAGGGTTGCGGGGCTTGTCTGAGCCCATCTCTCTGCTGAGCTTCTGGTCACCCCAAGAGGCTTCCAGCTAGCGCCACCCTCTCTCTTCACAGAGGAGGAGCTGCGCCAGGTCGTCACTGGGAGGGGTCAGGCTAAGTGCAGCCCTCGTGACCCAGCCTCGCCCAGGACAGGCCCCTAGAGGCGGGAGCATCCTTGGGAGCGGTGCCACCCCACCCAGCTACCATCATCCAGGACATTCTGACCTGCCTGCCACCTCTGCCTGCCACACTGCCTGGAAAATGCTCGGACAGGGTGTGTTTAGGCTGTTGTGACCTTACAGCGGTAGAGGGGGCCTCGTCCAGGGAAGAATTGCCAGGATAGGCTGCTTTCCAAGCCTGGGTAGCTGAGCCTCCTCCTGCCCATCCTTGGGCATCTCCCTGCAGCACCCCTAAGGAGGAGGATCCCTGCACAACCAGGAGGAGGGTTGGGGGGGTGGAGTGTGGTGGGTAGACAGGCGTCCACTTCAGACAGGCATCGTCCCTAGCACAGCCTCAGTCCTGCTCCTGGGTCAGCAGAGCCTCATGCCTATGTGACCCCAGGCAACCCCTTTGGCAGCCCACAAACCGGCCATGCATTGTGGAGGGGAGGGAATGTGGCCTTTGACCTCCGACGCCCCCAGTTCTTTCACTGACACTGATATCTACTGGCTGTATGATGCTGGGTACTGGCAAGGCCTCTCTGATCCTTGCGGCTCTCCTCTGTAACTGGAGGTAGTAATCCCCACGTACAGGACTCTGCTGAAGCGGGGTGTGAGGTGCCTGGCCAGCGCTGGGAAGGCTGCCTGTCTCCTCAGCGTTCTGTCCTCTCTCCTTTCCTTCTGCAAATCTTCGGGGAGCCTCTCAAGGGTCAGGCTCTGCTCTGGGCTCTGGGGAAGAACAGTGAGCTGAGGAAGCCCGACCTCCTGGAGGAGGCAGCTTCTGGGAAATTCACTTTGGTGTCCTGCAGCTGAGCAGGGTGGGCCACTCTGCAGTGACTGTCCAGCCACACCCACCTCTCAGCAGCTATCTGAATGACTAGGTGGGGGTCTGCCCACCCAGGTCCTCCAGGTGGCTCTGTCCCATCTCCTCCTGAGACAGTGCTGGGTGCAGAGTCCACACCTGGCCACTGTGCTGTTTTGCCTGCCAAGTGGGCCTTCCCCAGCGCCATGTGCTCTGAGGTTAAACAGGGTTCCATACGGGACACTCCTGGGGACCACAAGCCGGGAAGGAAAATGCAATTATCCCTTGCTCTCCTCTACTCAGCCCGAGGCGGGGGCGGGAGCAGAAGGGGCAGGTGTGGCTCTCCATGCCTAGCTGTCCCTGTGCTTCCGCTCCCGAGTTGTTGGTGTAAACAAAAAGTGCAGGGATCTATGAGGTCCCTGTTTCTCCACGTGCCCCGGCGTGCTGGGGGTGATTGGCAGAGGCGCTGCGTGCCTGTGTTCCGGTTGCTGTCGCGCTCCTGGGGCTGTGCTGAGCTGGGGCTCAGAGGGCAGAGGCCTGCCGCAGGGGCTAGGGAGGCTCTGGCAAGGGTTAGCAAAGAGCCCAGGGTGGTCTTTCTCTTTTGTCAAGAGGGAAGAATCCTCACAGAGGGTCTAGCCTAGACCAGGCGACTGGTGGGAGCTGGCCTCTCCAGGATGGCTGGTCCAGGCAGGGAGGGAGCCCTGTGGCCTGGACCAGGGTGACTGGGGGGAGCTGGCTTCTCCAGGATGGCTGGTCCAGGCGGGGAGGGAGCCCTGTGAGGGTCTAGCCTGGACCAGGGCAATTAGGGGGAGCTGGCCTCTCCAGGATGGCTGGTCCAGGCAGGGAGGGAGCCCTGTGGCCAGGACCAGGGTGACTGGGGGGAGCTGGCTTCTCCAGGATGGCTGGTCCAGGCGGGGAGGGAGCCCTGTGAGGGTCTAGTCTGGACCAGGGCGATTAGGGGGAGCTGGCCTCTCCAGGATGGCTGGTCCAGGCAGGGAGGGAGCCCTGTGGCCAGGACCAGGGTGACTGGGGGGAGCTGGCTTCTCCAGGATGGCTGGTCCAGGCAGGGAGGGAGCCCTGTGGCCTGGACCAGGCAACTGGGGGCAGCTGGCCTCTCCAGGATGGCTGGCCCAGGCAGGGAGGAGGCCCTGTGCTGCTCTACCCTCCGAGCATCGTGCTGACACTGCTCTGACTGGGTTAGCTGGAGATCCCCACGGTTTGTTTTAAAAGCTGCCTCCCATTCTGTCCACCTTCCTGGGAGTAGTGCCCATCTGTCCCAGTTGGACAGCCTGGTCCCTGCTGTGCCTGGAGGCCAGGGCCAGGGGCCTAGGCTCAGGCGTCAAGCCAAGGTGCTGCTTCCTGTTCCCCAACCCTGCATCACCCAGGGAACAACTTCAAAGGGGTCAGAGGAGAACTCACTGCTGCTCACAGCCACTCCTCACCTGGCCATACCTGGACCAGCCCCAGCTCCTCCTTCCTCTAGGCATCCAGCTGCAGCCAAGCCACACACTGTCCATGGCCATCTGTCCTCCTCTCTCTGAGGCCCCATAACCTGGGAGTGGCTGAGCACTCTGGGCTCAGTTTCCTTTCCTGGTCCAGCTGGGGGCAGATCCTGAGCAGGAACTCTGGCTGCCCGGCTCTGTACAAGGTCTCGTTGGCTTTGTGTGGCCCACGGTCAGTTCACTTATTCCTGGAGTCTCCATCCCATACTGTCCCAGGAGGTGAGTCCTCGTAGCTCTCTTGGCCTCTTGGGCTGGAGGGGGTCTGGTCCCCGGTGTCGCTGCTGCTCTGGGCCCCAAGTAGCAGGCAGTCTTACCTGTTGGCTTCAACCCACGGAAACCACCTGGGAACATCCTGAACTCACTTCCTTCAAGGCCTTGGAGTCACTAGTTCTTACGCTGTTCCCTCTTATTAAACCTCTCAGCTTTTGAGCTGTGTTCAAGGTGGTTCTTTGTACCGAGGTGTCTGGGTTGGCATGAGCTGTCCAGTGTGTGTCTTTGGGCGAGCTTTCTCTGGACACTCACCAGGAAGGGCCTCTGAGCCACGAGGGACACCTGAATATAAAGAGGTGGATGACACCAAGAACTTTCCACAGTGCTACCCAGGTCCTACACTGACCAGTGGAGCCCGAGCTCAGGGCTTGACCTGTGAGTCCTGTCATTTCTCCCAAGAACTCCAGGGCACACGGGGGCCTTGCTGCAGTTTCACCTGGTGTCCCTGGTGCCTAATTCTGGGGTCTGCTCAGCAGGTTGGCCCCGGCCTCTTGAGCTCTGTGGGCATCTGTTTGGTGGTACAGGGTTTGCTCTGGGGATGTTCTTCCTTTCCCGTCCCTGGCTGACCCATCTGACTGCAGGACTGGCTGGGGCTCTGCGTGTCTGTGCCCCATTGTCTTATCTAGACTCCAGTGTGGACAGGCAGCTGTGTCCTCCACCTGGGCACAGAGACCCCTGCACAAGGCTCCGGCAGGCTGGTCCTCTGGAGATGCAGAGCTCTTCCTGGGGTGGGAGAGGGGAGGGACTGAGTTCTGAGGAGTGTGGTTCAGGGGTCACCAGGGGCACCTGGATGCCCACACAGCCTCTGCCACCACGGAGGGCCTAGATGGAGGCCAGAGGCCCAGGAAGGATTCAGGTGGAGGGGCTGAAGCTGGGCTGGTCTCAGGCTGGCGTCCTGGGCTGGTTGACCCATGTGGAGGGGTGGGGCACGAGCTTAGGTGCAAATCTGTCTTTTCAGCTCCCTTCTCTGCCCGGTTGGGCACTGGGTGCAAACGGCCAGAGAGCCAGCTGGGTCTGCAAGATGGCGTAGGAAGAGACTGCTGCTGGCCTCTGGCCCCAGCTCGCCGCCCGACCCTTTTAGCTACTCCAGCAGCAAAACTGTGTCACCTTCTCCTCTCTTCCTGTTCCCTGAGAGTGCTTTCAATTTCAGAACGAAGCCCAGTCTGTCTGTGAGCTCCTGCCTGTGTGTTTGACCAGAGGGTTGCTTGGGACCCTGAAGGTCTAGCAGGGTCAGGAAGGTGGCTGTGGAGCTGGGGACGAGCTCATCATGCCTACCCCAGCATCTCCCAGGTCCTCTGGGGAGCTCCTGGCACTCCGCCTCCCCGGGCTTGCTGCGTAAGTCCCCAGCAGACTTGCTGCGTTGGGGGCAGTTTCAGGTTTCTCCTTTGCTGCAATAGTCTCGAGGGAATCCTCCTTGTGGTTTTCAGAAAGCTTCTGGTACAGATGTCTTTCCTTAACACCCCAGGCTGTCAGTGCCCCTTACTACCAGAGATGGTCCTCCGTACCGTAAGTGTGACCAGATCAGGAAGCCACTGCCAGAAACCTCGGGTCTGTTCATAAGGAGCTCTCCTAGCACCCTGCTCCTAGCCCAGCACCCAAACCTCTGTTAGGGTCTCCACAGAGACAGCCACCAGAACAGGACAGGCAGATGGTAGAAAGACAGCTAGGTGGGTAGATGATGGATCAATAGGTAGGGAGGGAGGGAGATTGACAGGTGATAGATTGACAGAAAGATGGATAGGAAAATTGATAAATAGATTGATAGATGGGTAGATGATAGATTAATAGGTAGATAGGTAGATGACAAGTAGATAGAGCAAGAGATTGATAGGTGATTGATTACTAGAAAATTAATAGAAATATTCCTATATGTGCAGATGATAGGCTGATAGATGGATAAAGAGATGATAGAAAGATGGATAGAAGATAGGTGGGTAGATACATAGAAAGAGACAGAAAATTACAGAAAGATTGATGTATAGATGATAGGCTGACGGATGGATAGAGAGATGATAGACAGGTGGATAAACGGGCAGAGGGAGGTTTGGGGAGGACCTAGCTCGTGTGCCTACAGGGCAGCCCAGCGGGCTGGGAACACAGGCCTCCCTGCTGCAGGAGGGCCTGCATCCCTTCCTCAGGAAGCCCCGCCGTGGCGTACAGGCCTTTGACTGTTTGCACAAGGCCCACCCACACTGAGGGTCACCTGCTTTCCTCAGAGGGTGCTGACCGTCATGTCAACCTGTCAAATACCTTCATGGCACGTCTAGACTTGTGCTTGACCAGATGCCTGGGCGCCATGTCCCAGCTGCCTTGACACATGATATTTGCCGTCTTGGGAGGGAGGGTGTTTTCGGCATTTCAACATTGCGTACAGTGTTTGTGGCAGGTGCCCTCGACAATATTAAGGAAATTATTTCTATTCCCAGTTGATTGTGCATTTTTGCCATAAATGGACAAATGGACTTTGAATTTTAGTGCACATCTTTAAACTATCCGAGTGATGAGAAGTTCCTCCTTTATGAAGTTGGCACTTGGTAGACTTTTGTGTCACACCGACCTTGCTGTTCTGGAATAAACTCCACTTGGCCCAGATGTCTGTATTTGTCTCTGATTTGACTTGCTGGTGTGTCTTGCGGGACTTTGGCTCCTTCGTCTTTGGTTAGTTTTCTCTCTGTTCATTGTGACAATTCCCCAGCAAGCATCCCACTCAGCACTGGCCCGTAAGAACGTCCCCGTGGTTCTGAAGGCCACTTTGAGTGGTCGGTCAGTATTCACACCTGCAAGCAGCAGAAAGCCTGGCCTTCCCACCATAGGATGACGCACCTTGCACGGCTCGCAGGCCACTGCAAGGGCCGAGGAATCAAGCGTGGCGGCTTCTGACGCAGGTGCACTCTGAGCCCCTTCCCTGGCCTGTGCGGTGCGTGTGGCTGGCACAGCCTCCAGGCTGGTCCTTGCGTTCTGTGCTCCACCACTTAGGAGAACCTGTGCCCCAGCCCCTGCTGCCTCTGGCTGCCAGCTTCGCAGGGAGTGTTTAATGGCAGGACCTGGCTCTTTCTCCAGGAGCACGGAGGGTGGGGAGAGGAGGCCTCTCCTTCTACATGGGAGGCCCTAGAGTCCTCTTGAGGCCAGTGTAGAGGTGACAGAGTTCTCAAAGCACTTCAGGGTACAGAGGCCAGGGTGGGGCCAAATGAACACCCACAGGCACACCCACAGGCGTTCACACACACGGACACACGCATGCGTGGTTGGCCCTCCAAGTCTGTGGGTTCTACAACCACAGACTCAACCCACCCATGTTGAAGGGCTTCAGGAGTTGGGTCTGTGCTGAGCACGTGTGGACTTTTCCTCGTTCTTGTTCCTGGAACAGTGCCGTCCAGCAGCTGTGTGCATGGCATCAGAAGTTATCCAGAGCACTTTAAAGCACATGGGGCTATGCAAATCATACGCAAATACCTCGTTTTGTACAGGGCCTCCGGCATCCATGGATTGGGCATGCATGGGGGACCAGGCCCCGGGGACATCAAAGACAGCCGCACGTGTGCATGCCTGGTACCTCAGGAAAAACGGTCCAGTTACAACATAGAGCATATGGCCTTCCATGTTGTGGATACTCAGATTATTTCCATTTCTGAGTTATTTGCAGAGCTGTAGATCCGTTTGATTTTACTTAGAATTCCAAACAGTAATTACTACACTGTGATCTTCATGGCCACCTGAAGTACGCAAGGACATTCTTGTCCTTTGTCCCCACATATGCCACGGGAGCAGCTACCGAGAGCTGGCGTGTCTGAGTCTTTCCCGAACCCACCAGCTCGGCTGCGAGCAGGACGCAGAGGAACCACGCCCTGCCACGGGGTGCGTCCGGCAGTTTGCGCCTGCTCCTGCCGGAGCTCTGGCCCTCTGCCCCACTCGTGGGCTCCGTCTGGTCTGCGTGTCCTGGCAGGGGTGAGGACCAGCCCTTGGCCGTGTTTGCCATGGTGGCAAGGCGGCTTGCTGCGGCCTTCTCCTGCTGGCTGTCTTCACCTCGTGTGCACAGTGAGTGAGTCTCATATTATTGCAAATTCTGGTAATTTCTTTCAGTCAGGTGGCTCTGATGTCGTGCGGCCTCAGCAGTGCAGCCCCGTCCGACTAGATCAGAGGTGTCTTCCTCCTGCAGGTGGACATTGGACCCCCGTCCGCAAAGCCAGGCACAGGGAGAAAGATGCCAGGGAAGAGGCACCCTGCGCCCAGGGGAGGAAGTGTCCCGAGGCGGGCAGAGGATGGGAATGCTGGGCAGGGATGCCTGGCTGGGGACACAGGCTGAGCGTGGCAGATCTGCCGGGTACGGTGACATCTGCTGAGTGTGAGTTCCCCGGCTGGACAGGAGGTGAGGGGACCTGCAGGAGCTGAGTCGGGCATCCTTGTGAGCCGCAGGGACCGTCAGGGGTGGGGACACCTGGGGCTTGGGAAGTACCACTGCAGCCTGTGATGTGCGAGGGTGCCCGTGTGACGCTGGGCCGCTGGTGCCACACCGAGCACGATGGTGGCTTATCCCCCACCCATGGCTGCCTTTGAACGGGGAAGGAGCCCACTTGCCGTGCCCACCCAGCACCATGATAGAGGCCAGGGATGGACGCGAGGCGGGGGCCTTCCCCAGCCCTGAGGACAGATCACGGTCGCTGAGGTGGAGCCATGATCCAGAGAAGCCCGTGCAGCCGCAGGACGAACTGTCAAGGCAGCGGACAAAACGCGCCAGGGCACTGTCGTCAGGGAGAGGACAGGAGGGGCAGGCTGTGGCTTCCAACCTGAGGACAGGGCCGCCACTCCTGCAAGGGGCCCCCAGAGCACTGCTGGGCTCTCACTCTGCTCATTCCTCTTTCAGTCCCCGACACACCCTGTGTCTTCCCCAGAGAGCCTCACAGCCTGGACCAGAGCCACCATGGAAGGCCCTTGCCATCCAGCCCACAGGGGCGTCCAGGCCCTGTTCCTGCACCGTGAGCTCGTGCTGGTGGCCCTCGGTGTCACTGAGGGCTATGCTCTTCATCTTTGGTCTGCACCTCCAGAGCACCTGTCCCGGGGCTCCTGGGCTGCTGAAGCCCGAGGCTGTGTCCTGATGGAGAAGCACGATGTGGCCTGACTTCCTCCCACCGGGACTTCTGCCCACGGCTTTTGACAAGGGCAGAGGCACTGAGCAGGCTCAGGGCGCAGTGGAAGCCCGTGCCCTCGCCCCCCATGCCCCTTGGCTAGCATCTCGCAGGTCAAACACGGCAGGAGAGGAGGCGAGTCCAGAAGACGGCTGGAGACCCTAGGGGGCAGAGCAGCGGAGCGTACAGCCCATGCCTCTGTCCAGTGTGTCCCGGGCCCTGTGTCTGAATGAAACGTAGGAATTAGAGAAAAGCCTGGGAGGAAATTCTGAAATGGGATGACTCTGGACTCTAATCAAACTTCTCTGTGGCCAAGCAGCCGATCACATCGCCCCGAGCTGAGAGTCTGCAGAGGCGGGAACGAACGTCCCTTCCTTACAGAGTAGACCTCTGGAAGCAAACTGGAACTTCGGGGTACAGGATAATGGCTCTTTTTCTATTGACCAAATTGGGCAAATTAAACAAACAAAAATGCACTGAGTCCGTGTTCGAGGCAGACAGCCTTCCTGGAGCAGACGCCAAGGCGATTCAGCCTTGTCTCTTGACTTCAGGGGTCCCCATCTGCCTGGCAAGGTGCAGAAGGTGAGAGTCATCCCTGGGGTGCTGGACACGAGAGGAC
This sequence comes from Geosciurus inauris, assembly GCA_004024805.1. Classification (NCBI taxonomy): domain Eukaryota; kingdom Metazoa; phylum Chordata; class Mammalia; order Rodentia; family Sciuridae; genus Geosciurus; species Geosciurus inauris. Next base: position 55,723 of record PVHX01004553.1, on the reverse strand, counting down.
CCAGTGCGCTGTGGCCTTCCCCGAGCTCCCAGACCTCAGTGTGACTTCCCTTCCCTTGGCACTATCAGGTGGGGGACGAGGCAGCTGAGCTGCAGAGGGGAGCTGGCCCTGGCCCTGGACAGTGCCAGCCACGGGGCCATGGCCTATAACACAAGGCAGAATATTCCAGAAGCATCGTGTTCAGAAGGAACAGCGTAGGGAGAGTCTTCATGGAGAGCTCAATATTCAACATTTACTTAATGTGAAATAAGGGACTTTTTTTTAATATAAAAGTACAGAAGAACTCAAGTTCAAAAGTGAAAAAAAACAGCATTAGATAACAAAGTTTTGCACGATTCAATGTAAACGTAATTATAACAATTTCTGATTTTATTCCATTATTGCATTATTTAAGTGTAATTATTTAATTATGAATATAACTATTTGAAAAACTTAATTTCAAATAGTTTTTTTCATATTTCATATTCATTCATTTTTCATATGTGAAACATGAAAAAAACATTTGAAATCAGAACAGCTAATAAGGGAGAACAACCAAGTCTCTCATTTGGTACACAAAATGGCATTGGATGGGCTTGACCACATAAAGGAAGAGGCCGCAACGAGGTCAAACCAAGAAAAACAAAGAAACACGACCAACTAGACATCTTCTGTCTCGAGAAGCTGACTCAACATAGCAAACATCGTAATAGAAATTTCAAGCAAAATGCAAATGCCAATGAAAAGTAGGCGACCGTATGAAGACCCCACGGAAACGCAGGATTGGACGTGAAAAGCCCTGAACAGGCAAAGCCACATTATATCACATGAAAAGGACGATTTCTGGAGAAAATTTAAGTCAAGAACTTGTACGCACCAAGAAACGTAGCAGCCAAACACAGAAAGCAAAATCCAGATTCTGAGACCTGACCAAAGCAGCCTCCAGGTGAAGAGCCCCATCTGTTTGAGAATCAACGACATGACTTAGAGAGAAACAGGGAACTGAATTACACACTAGGGGACTGAATCCCCCAGTGTAGACCCAGCCCTCGTCAGAGACTGTGCTCCTGTCACAGGAACCCAGTAGGGGACCAAGTTCCTCCAGCATAGACTTGGCCTTCTTCAGAGACTGTGCCTGTGCCATAGGAACTGAATCACCCACCAGGGTATGGAGTCCACCCGTTGTGGCCTGACCCTCCACAGAGTCTGTCTTTGTGTGGTCTGGACTGCCTTTAAAATCAGTCATGTATTTGGAGCACAGTAACCTGGCTGTAATTCTGCAGGGCATCTTTTCCCTCTGGAATCCAGTGAGATTAGAAATGAAACAGGAGCCAATCCAGAGCTCCAGGGAATGGTGAATGTCTCTGTGGCCTCAAAGGGTGAGTGTGACACTCTGGAAGTTTCAAACCAAGCAGGAGGGAAGGCAGACAGACGCTTTCCCCACCAGAACACCCAGTCGTCATTCAGGGAAGGATGTCACAAGTGCTAGAGAGAGGCGTGCAGCCTACCTGCTCGAGATAGGAACCTGCCACCAGTAGTTTAGTACCCAAGAAAGTCAGCAGGGAGCAGAGAGCGCTGGCGAGGAGGGGAAGGTTAGATTGCTTAGTATCAATAGCAGGCGTAGATTTAAACAGTCCAGTAGCTATTTCTTTGGGCAGATTGTAAAAGGATTAACCCTGGAAAGCCTGCTCCAGGACAGGAAGGGCAGGGACCAGGGCATAGCACAGCACAGCAGCCAGCTCTGAAGCCACTGGACTCCAGCCTCCATGCCCTCTGCGACCGGCCTCCTCCTCAGCTCCCCTGTGACGTCTCTTAGGCTGAGTGCTAACCTGCACCCCACAGGTTCGACACCCAGATATCCTGCATATCGTGCACTGAGGCCTTGGAGGGCCACGGGCCAGTGATGTCTAAGACCTGTTGCCCCAAGAACCAAGTTGCACTCTAAGTCAGAATGCCTGGTGGTAATGAGGACCACACAGCCTGTGGCTAAGTGTCTTAAACACAAACATCAAGCTCACTGACCCTGAAAGTAGTTCCTCCCCTTAACATAGTCCTCGCAGGACCAGGCTGGGGGCTGGATTCGCCAGCCACCTCAGCACTCCTTGCCAAGTGCAGGGTCTGGCTGCTTCCCTGCAGAAGGCCACCACTGGCCCCTGCGACCACCCAGGGCCCTGCCCACCAGCCTTGCAGCCCACTCTGGGGATAGGGACCCCAAAGGGAGGTGGCCTCAAAACCCCAGGGGAGCCACCTTCACCTGAGACCCTTGCCTCAGGACTAGGCAGAGGTGAGCAGAGAGAGGCTCGGGTTCGCGTGAGCCATCACCTCCGCCCACGAGCCCACCACCTCTGGCTGTGGGGGACTAGAATCTGCTTTGAAAATATCCCTCTCAATGAAGCCTCGAGACTGACAGGTTTCAGGCCGGCTGTCACAGGTCGGAGGCCAGGGCTGTGCCACACGCCAGGCCTCAGCTGGGAAAGCAGAATGCCGGGTTTTGCCGTGGGGCGCAAGGGGGATTGCAGGACCCACGCCTCCAAAGTAGTCCTGAGTCTGCCCTCAGGCCCAGGCATTCTGAGGAATAGCTTAAGAAACAGAATGCGGACATGGTCAGAGGAGCAGAGGAGCCTGGCAACGTGGCATCGGTTCCAGAAATGCAGGTGCGGCTTACAATCAGGATATCCAGTCGCCTGGCTCCTCCCGTAGGTGGATGGGAGGGAAATCACAGCGAGCTCAGCAGATCCCGAGAGGACGTCTTAATTCAGAAGTCTGATGTAGGCTGCGTAATACAAGAATAAAAGAAATTGCCTTCATGTGATTAAGCAAAACGAAATATGATTTTAACAGGAGAGCATGACAGACATTTCAACAAGCACCGAAACTAGGTACTTATCCTGCAGTCACACCACTTAAGAGCTGGCTGGCATTTTCAGAGCGTACGTTAAGAGCAGCCAGCAACTAACAATACAAACAACAGGAAAGGGAACACCGTTGATGGAAACAGTTGTGCCCGGAAAGCCAAGAAAACAGAAAAGTGATCTGCTAAAATTAAGAGACATTAGCCAATGAACAGATTGCACATGGCTCCCTAGAAAGGAGGAAATAGAACATCAGTTCAAAAAGTCGTGACACACTGGAAGCTTCTTAGGTATCTCCCACAAAGGAAGACACAGACCTGGACGGACACACCCTAGATGCTGCTGAGTGACAGGAAGGTGCGGGGCTCCAGGTCGGGGCAAGCTGAGGAAACACAGGGCCACCTCCAATGTGTGGTTCAACTGGACGCAGCAGGTCAGCAGACCCTGAGGCCCCTGGAGCCTGTGGCAGGCAGACTGGGGAGCAGAGGCCCTGACACCACGGTGGCCTCTGCCATTCAGCATCCCCTGGCCTGAATCCCACTCTCCCCCAACACTGGGCAGAGCCCATGCTGACAGAAACCCCAGCCACCCCAGGGAGTGAGGAGGGGTCTCCCAGCACCTGGAAAGAGGGGCTTCCCGCTGCCATCAGGCCTGTTCTCCTTCTCATGAGCTCCAAGCCCAGCAGCGCAGGACAGTGGCCGCCATGGCTATGGCACCTCAGGCCCCGTGACTCTGCAAAGGTACAGAGGAGCCCAGGGCTGAGAGTGCCACATGGACCCACACGACACCCTGCGAAGGAAGAGTCAAACAGAAAACAGATAACAAATAGTAGACATAAATGTAAAATGTCAGTCATTAAATGAAAATGTGTAAAAGAGAAGACCCGGCAGACATAGAAGAGACAAACACTAACCGGAACAACTCCAAGTCAGTGGCAGAAATACCAGTAGAGCAGAGGCAGGGGATGAGGAGGGAGGAGGAAGGGAAGGGGAGTCCGGGGACTGGACAAGAGCAAACTTGACTCCACCTGTTATAACTGTGCCAAAATGAACCCTAACGCCATGGGCGACTAAAAGCAAAACCACTTCTAAATAATCCACGGTTCAGACAGGCAGCCTCAATGGGGATTAAATGTATTTTGAAACAAACAAAAAGGACATATCAGATCCAAATTTACAGAGCACAGCTTAAGCAGTGCTAAGAAGAAATTTGCAGAATTTGTCACTTACATTAAGAAGAAAAAGTGTCTAAAATGATAACACAAACTTCTGTTGTAAGAAATTGGGGGAAACAAGTAGAACACACCCACAGGCAGGAAGGGGCAGTGGGGGGATGAGCCCGTGCGCCCCGCAGCCGGGACAGCTCCAGCCTGCAGCCAGCAAAATGCCATCATCCGCAACCCCCAAGGAGATGCTCAGGGTCGACTCGGACAAGACCTCTCACAGGCTTCGTGCTAGAGCGACGCAGCTGTAGAGGAATCAGAGAAGGTCCCATCAGCACAGGGCACGGCCTGCTGCTCAGGGCTCAGCCCAAGAGACATGCCCTTTTCTCCCGGTTTATCCACGGATCTAAATTAAGTCCAGTTAAAGTCCCAGCCCAAGTTTTCTGGGACATAGAGAAGCCATTTCTAAAGTTTACACAGAGAGAAACTGGAACTGGACATAGTGTAAACTTAGAGTCAATATCCTCCCCCACAGTGTCAGGTCTGTGCTGCTGAGAAGAGATGGACGGGGGATGGACGGCACAGAATGAGCCAGAGACAGGCTGCGGGCACAGCGAGTGTCCTCTATTGTTGGCACAAAGGCGATTTGCTGGAAGAGAAGTCTCTAAGGAAAGGCATGAGGGTGTTGGGTGGCCTCCACGAAGGCCAACCTGGTTTAGACTCCACTGCCACAGAGGTGGGCCCTCAGCCAACCCTGGCCCAAACACAGGAAGGCAGCAACACGGAGATCTTCCCGACGTGGAGACACAGAGTCCCAGACAGGCAGCTAGACACTGCAGATAAAAGAGAAGCCAGGAAAGCTGCAAACTGCCTAAGCTAGTGACCGCTGCTGCCTAAGAGACCTGCTATGTGAATTAGAGACAGCTGTGGGGAGGACGCCATCTCTTAACCACGTATTTGACAAACACTTGTGTCCAGGGTGCACAGAGCACTCTGGAGGCTCAGCAGTGACAGCAGCTTCAGCAACAGTTTAAAGAACTCAGTAGCTGGGCGTGGTGGCTCAATCCTGTAATCCCAGCACTTAGGGAAGCTGAGACAGGAGAATTGTGAGTTCAAAGCCAGTCTCAGCCATGGCGAGGTGCTAAGCAACTCAGTGAGACCCTGTCTCTACATAAAACACAAAATAGGGCTGGGGATGTGGCTCAGTGGTCGAGTGCCCCTGAGTTCAATCTCCAGTACCAAAAAAAAAACAAAAAAAAAAAACAAAAAAAGAACTCAGTGTCAAAGTGGACAAAAGGTTGGAGCCGAAATGCCACGGAGGTAGAAACACAAGAACCCAAGCGTGCATGAGAAGATGTCCCACAGCACTGGCCATGAGGTCGGTGCAAATTAAAGACACGTGAGGTGCTGTGTGCAGCCTGGGGGCCAAAAGGACCAAACTAAAACCAGGGACTGCCCAGCACCCCAAGGATGTGATAGACGGGAGCTTCGCCTAGACCATGGCGTGGGGAGGCAGTAGGGCTGGCCACACTAGAGGAGGCTGGCTGTTTCTGACGGAGGCTGGCAGACTGGTGCCCACACAGCCTGCCTTAGGAGTTGACTCACCCATGGCTCCTGCAGATGGCCCCCAGGGGAGCAGTCCCAACCCCTCCACGGGAAGACTTACAAACGAACGCTCCACATGGGGGTATCGCCTCCGCAGGGCGGCTGAGCAGGCCGGGGGGCCTCAACTCAGGAAGCACGTGTGCAGGCAGGACGTCAGCCTGGTGACCGCAGGGGTCGTGCACCCTGAAGTCCTGACCCTGATCCTGCTGCAGCTCCTGCTGGGGGGGTCACGTGGGAAACGTGGCTGGGTCGTGGTTTCTCGTCTCCTTTGCTGGACCTGCTTCAGAGCTCCAGCGCAGGGCTGTCTAACGAGGCTGGGAGTGAAGGTCTGTAGGTGTCCCAGAACTCTGGCCACCACAGGCCTGGGAGGAGAGCTGGCTTTGGGACTGAAGGTATGAGGACACACGTGGGCCTTCAGAGTCTCCTTGTCCTTCCTGTGTCCTCTTTCTGTCTTTCTTCCTTCCCACCTCAGCGTGGAGAGGGAGGTCAGAGGCCTTCCTCGCCTGGCCTGAGGCCCAGGGCCCACGCTCTGGTAACAGGAGAGGACAGCATGACGTGCATGCTGACCGAAAGCCCACCGCACACCTGAGGCTCGGTGAGGAAGAGCCCTCGTCCCAGGGAGACCAGTCCGTGTTTGTGCTTGGGTTCAATGAACAGCAGGCAGCTGCAGAAACGTGGCTGGAGCCGTCTAAGGGAATCGGCCAGCTGCTCACCCTTTAGATCCCCTCGCCTCTCTGGGTGGGATTCCTCCCTCGGGTGTGGGCAGGGCCCATCCGAATGAGGGCAGAGAAAGGAGAGAGGAGGAGCGAGGGGCGTGTTGTGCTGAGGTCCTGAAAGCTCAGCCGTGAACCATGCAGGAGTGTTGGAGGGGAGGTGGTCGCGTTATGAGAGCCCAAACCTCCTGCGTGGATTAATCCATGTGGTGGGCTGATCGTCCGAGTGCATTTGTGGGTGGTAACAGGCAGGCGGGCAGCTGGAAGGAGTAGGTCACTGGGGTCGTGCCCTGGGGCTATCTTACCCTGGCTCCTTGCCCCCAAGCCCTGCTTCCTGGTGGCCATGAGCTGAGTAGCTTCCTCCATCACGATGTCCTGCTACACCTCAGGCCCAGAGCAGGGGAGACGGCGACCGTGGATTGAACCTCAGAAACTGGAGCCAAATGAACTTCTCCTCCCCTATAGCTCTTGTGGGGTCTCTGGTCACAGTGAAGACTGCCGTGTCACACAGGGCAGGAGGCAGAGTGCAGAGGTGGGAAAGCCCTGCTGGCAAGGCCTCTGACGTCCTGCAGTCCAAAGCGCTCCCCAGGCGGGGCACCGGGCTCTGGTCCTCTGCCCCACCAGTGGAATGACAGGGTGGAGCACAGGGACACACTCCCTGGAGCAGCGGGGAACACTGCTCAGCACTGATGGGCATGGTGCCAACAAGGACTCAGTGTCCACAGAGGAACGTGGGGGAGGAGGCCAGGTCAGGCTCCCAAGCGCCTGCACCACCCCTTCCAGGCCCAGCAGACCTACTGCTGAGTGGAGAGAGCAGCGGGAAGGGAGGGTGGGGGGTTCCCTGGTGAGGGGTGCTCTTCTTCTGCATTCTGGGTACCTGTGGTTACCTGTCCCTGGTGAGGGGTGCTCCTGCTCCTGTATCCCGGGTACCTGTGGTTACCTGTCCCTGGTGAGGGGTGCTCCTGCTCCTGTATCCCGGGTACTTGTGGTTACCTGTCCCTGGTGAGGGGTGCTCTGCTCCTGTATCCCGGGTACCTGTGGTTACCTGTCCTTGGTGAGGGGTGCTCCTGCTCCTGTATCCTGGGTACCTGTGTTACCTGTCCCTGGTGAGGGGTGCTCCTGCTCCTGTATCCTGGGTACCTGTGGTTACCTGTCCCTGGTGAGGGGTGCTCCTGCTCCTGCATCCCAGGTGCCCATGGTTACCTGTCCCTGGTGAGAGGTGCTCCTGCTCCTGCATCCCGGGTGCCCAGGGTTACCTGTCCCTGGTGAGAGGTGCTTCTGCTCCTGCATCCTGGGTGCCCATGGTTACCTGGACCCAAATAGGTACCAAGATTCCTGTCTTGGTGATTTCAAAATAAAAGCATCAGCCAACAAACTTCACACACACACAAACATAATCTGAACAATTGAAGAACAGAGCTATGTCTCTGTAGAATAATTTAGCATCGCATCATTAGGTAAATTGATAATTTAATGAAAATGTCAATAACTCCAAAAAAGTCATGTGTAAATGAAGAAATAAAAAAAACAAAGCAGTATGAAGCAAATAAGGCACAGACTGGATGAACTTGACCCTGAAGGTCAGCAGGTTGCAGGAGGAGGAGTAGTGTGAGCATCAGTGAGACCGCAGGTGGCCACGTGGACACAGCCTGTTTCAGGAGCACAAGAGCCTCTGCTCCAGAAGCTGCTGAGAGGAAAAAGACAATACAGTAACCTAGACACGCTCACAGAAATGGTTCCCGAGTTAGGTGACAGGCAAATGACCAGGAAGGCCACAGATCTAACTGGGGCAGAAGTCAAAACAACGGCTGGCTGACATCTGTGGAGCTGATGGAGAAGACAGTGCTCCCCACCAAGAAGCACCGTCGACTTCTGCAGGCGAGTCCCTCCAGACACCAGAGAGCCAGGCGCGTTTGCCGCTCTCCCCACGTGAGCGTCCCCAGCCCGCTTTCAGGGGCAGTACATTCCCACGATATGACAGCATCGCTCTCAAGCTGGGCCCTGCATGAGGAGAAAGGACGGCCAGTCCGGGCAGCAGTCCCTATGGACACAGACTCAGGCCTTCCCAGGGCAGGGGGAGCCCAGCTGCTCAAGGCAGACATTTTTGTAGGAAATCCTAAAATCTCTGAAAAAAAAAAAAATGAAATAAGACCTAACAGTTTGGAAGGTTGTAGCCCAATGTGGAGACTGTAAGATGCTGCAGAGGATGCCGACCCCCTCGTGTGAAAGAGGAAGACGTTCACGGCTAAGGCACTCCCAGCAGCTTCCCCTCCTCTTGCCTTCTGTCCTCCTTTTCTTTGAGGGGAAGAATCCTGGACCAACTCCATTCAAATGGAACGGAACCGACGGACCAGACACAGCCGTGTGCTGACCAGCTGCGTGGAGAGAGAACGCGGATGCGGCTTAGGTGTGAGCGAGCAGGGCTGGTTGCTCTCGTGGTTAAAAAAGAAAAAGCGAAGTGGATCTCTGTTCGCAGCAGAGTCCTGCAGAAGGTAAAGCCTCGGTCCTGGACGCACAGCCTGCGGGGTCAGGATGCAGGAAGCCTGATAGGAAGGACACCCTGGCTCTCGCCTTCCTGGGGACTGGGGGTCCTGCTGGGCGAGGGACAGCACCTGCAGAGAGCAGGCCAGCTGCCGAGGTGGGAGCCGCTGCAGAACTTACAGAGCCGGCCGACTTGAATTCAGAACAGGCCAAGAGAGCCGCCCATCAGTGAGGAGCCAGGAAAAGGCAGGCTGAGAAGACAGCGGCTCCTCCCTGAGCTGTAGGCTGAGGAACTGGTGGGTGGTGGCTGTGCTCCCTGGGGGGCGGACAGAGATGCAGGGGAACCATGATCAGCCTGGTCACACCAGCCTCCGTCCCCACCCCAGGCTGCAGCTCTGCAACTGGACTCGAGGCTCAGCTGAGGTCAGCAGTGGTCTGCAGGACTGGCCCCTGTCCACAGAGCTTCCCGGGGCCCTGTCTGAATATCTGAGCAAAGCCCCAGAGATGACGGCCTCTCCAGTTCCCCAGAACCCAGCGGCCTCCAGATGTCCACTCGAAGATTCACTTGTGCCAAAGTGTGGCTCCTCCTCCAGATGTTCCTACCTGGTTACCTGCGTCCCTGCAGCCACAGTGCAGGCAACTGGAGCACCTTAGTGGGGAGGTCTGTGACTCCCCAGGCTGGGACCTGTCACCTGCATAGCCTTCCTCCCACCCGGACCCCAGGCCCTGGGCCCAGCCTCAGTTCCCTCTTGGACCCTCCATCCCCTCCATGCCCCAATGCTGCAGCCCGGGAAGAGCTCAGTAAGCACCTGTATCTGGGACTCATGGGGCCTGACGCTGGCCAGGGCACAGGGTGTGTGGATGCTCCCAGTTTCCCAGGGAGGGGCTGCTAGGCTGTGGCTGAACACAGGCACACATGTGGCCTCGTCTGGTCTTTGCTTGCACGCTCCGTGAATATCCGAAGAACTAAGAGAAAAACGCTCCCTCTCTCCCATCATGGCCTGCCCTGCTGGGCCGGGCTGTGGAGGGCCAGGCAGCTTCCGGCAGGCTGTCTGCTGCCTGCCTCTGCTCACTCACACCCTCCATGAGCTGATGGTCTGGGCACTGCCAGGATGCCTCAGTGGGTAGCCTCAAGGGCTGGCAGAGGCTTGGTGACCAGAGTGGGTGACACAGAGAGGAAGGATCCTGGCAGCAGCATGAAGCCACTGAGTTCCGAAGGAGGGAGGAGACAGACAAGGCCACGTCCACGTGGCCCCCACGGGGGGTCTCAGAGCCTCCACCAAGGGTCGAGCCATCTTCTGAAAGTCGGAGTCATTTCTAGAATCAAAGGAAGACGGAGGTCAAGGGCAGGTGTCTCTATGTGGCCCCAAGCCCAGAGGAACAGCGGCAGGTCCTCTGGCTCCCAGAGAAGCACTTTCCAACGGTCAGCAGTCCCCCACACCCTGCTCAAAGGGAGCCTCAGGTCCCATGTGCCCGAGCTGGGGACTAAGGGAGTTGCAGCTCTACTCCCCTGCGAGAAATCCTTGAGTGGTCCCCGGAGGGCCGGATTTGCTCAGACCCCTGCAGTAATGGCCCCTTTCACTCAGTGGCTCCCGCCTGCGCTGTGTGCGGGTAGACTCCAGCCTGAAGGTCCCCATCACTTAGGTGATATTTGAGAAAGCAATTGAAAAATCTGCGTACGTGGTGTCTCCACGAATCTTCATTTTCTCCTCCGCTTTATCGGAGTTGGGGACTCTTGCAGGCTCCCTGCATTCATTACGGTGTCCCAGCGGGCACGGTTTCAAGGTCAGGGAGAGCTGATAGCCCCACAAGCCAATCTCCGGGCCTCACATTCCCGATCGGGAGCTCTCTCAAGCATGAACTATCAAATTATTGCCAATTCCGGCTGATTTTCTGACAGACAATGGAAGGTCTTCGATGGACTTCGTATGTGACTCCTACCCCCTTTCTATTTACTCAAAAATAGCAGTGAAAGGTCATGGGCCTGGCGTCTACCGTTAGCTCTTTGCTGTTTATTGAGTTTTTACGCTTGGTTTAAAACTGAATTACTGGGGCATAAAGCGAGGATGCATCCATGCCCTTCAGGAAAATCTGTACATAAAATTAAATTGTATCATGAAAGGCAGAGAGAGCCACGTGGGACGCTCAGGAGAACTGATTAGGAGCTCAGACGGCCTGTGATGACGGTGGCAATTCCTCACTGGCCACCAGGTGTCAATTTTATTCCTTGGGGTCTTGACCTGAGACCCCTCTTTCTGGGGGTACAGTCCCAGATGGATGCCTGGGGACAACCAGGTTGGCCCATAGGGTGCTGCTAATTACAGGGTCTGGTGACAGGCCACAGAGGAGGCCCAATGGACAGGGGGCCTCCAATTGGCAGCTGAGGAACCGACCAGAGAGTAGGACGCAGCTGCCCACCAGGTTCCCCTGGTTCCCCCTCTGAGGGTCTAGGGTGGCTCTATGGTGGTTCCAGATGCCAGTAGTGAGATCAGAGGGTTGGGGAGAAACCCTGGGGACAGGTGGCTCCAGGGAGCATGGCTGGGACAGCTGCATGGGCTCCTGAGCTGCACACTCCCGAGGACAGCCGCAGACCTGCAGGCAGGCAAGGTCACGGCCCTCCTACCCACGCTCCTGCCTGGAAGTGGAGTGTGGACCCGGAGTGGGAGGGGGCAGGTTTTCTCCCTGAGGGGTTAGAGCAGACACAGGGTGTGACCCTGCCCTGTCCTCTCCCCTTCCCTGCCCCTGTTCCTGCCCAGCCCTGGTGCGAGGTGAACAGCCTCTGCGGGCCTCTGATGGGAAGGCCCCACACACTGCAGGCTGTGCAGGAAGCTTTGCCAGGGTCCCTCCCTCAGCATGGGCCTGGGAGCAGCTCGGCCAGGCCAGAGGGTGGCGCTGCCCTTGTGTGTGGCAAGGGGCACCCAAGGCCGGCACTGCCACCTCCACCTTCTGTTCACATGGCCCTGAGCACAGGGCCCTTGCCATCCAGGAAGCCCAGGGTCCAGGATGGACATGGTCTGGCTGCCGTGTGTGTGGAACAGCCCCCTGCCCTCGGGCGCCTCCGGGGCAGAGTGGGAAGGAGCTGGGCCCCTCGCTGTGGAAACCAGCGACAGCCCCGGCCCCTGGCGCCTGCAGCCCCACAGGGGTGCCGTGACTGCTTAGAAGAAGGTTTTTACTGACAGCTGTTTGTCCTTCAGTTCCTAGGTTTGTGCGCTCTTCGGGCACATGGCATATGTCTACATAGGTCCCCGAGTTCAACGCCAGGGAACTGCTGCTGAGGGTTCGCGTGCCTTGAGAGCGGTCAGGGTGGCGTCATTTTAAGAAGGCAGGAGCCAGCAGCAGCCCCCGGCCAGAGTGAGCAGGACCAGGATTCCCCTCCTCCTCTCAGGGATACAACCAGGCCTAAGAGGGTAGGGACTGGGTGTCCATTCCAGTTTGGGCAACAGAAACCACACACAGGAGGCCTCTGCTTGGCGTCCTGGGTTGGCTGGGCACATGTGAGTGATCAAAAGCCACCCCTGTCTCAGTGGGCAGCTTCTGGCCATCTCCAGGTGACAGCACTTGGTGGGTCCGGCCAACTGCTCTGCCTGCAGGTCACCTCTGTGGGCTCCTTCCCATCAGACACAGTGTTGGACAGAGCCTGGCCAGGCTGTAGGACCACACTGTCCCTCCAGGAAAGTCCCTGCAGCCCAGCACAGGGTGGCTGATGGTGAGGTGCTTTCCAAGGAGACTGCTCCCTGCCTGGGCCACGGAGGGATTCTGCCTGCAGGCTGCGGGCTGCCTCTCTCCAGCCTCCATCGATGGAGGTTACTCCGCCCCAGACTGGCGATCCACAGACCCCTCCTGTTCCCAGGAGCACAGGACTTGGACCCTGGCTGCATTTCCAGGCTGGGCTCCTGAGGCAGCAGGTGCCTCCCAAGTGTGCGGAGTGTTAGCTCCTTGCCCTGCCAGGCACCCAGGGCGAGCCCCGGGGTGGGGAGCAGTTATCCACGTGGATGGAGCCCCATCCCCACTGTGCCTCACAGCAGGTCCAGCTGTGACTGTGGATGACCACAGGTGTTGCCAAGGAGGAGTAGGAGGGCGAGTTCGGGGACGGTGGTGACGTGAGGATCCCATGATTTCTGCACCCCCCTTTTGCAGATTACAGGATGTGTCCTGGGGTCGTGGTTTCTTGCCTTGTGAGAGGGTAGGAAAGCGGGCTTTCCGAGACCGCGGTTCTTAAATACAGAGTGGTGCGGCGGACACCAGAGCCAGCGGCTGCAGGAAGGACAGAGCGGGCTGCCCTCCCTGTGAACGCAGACCTGCACCTCCTCAGGGGAATCAGCGACCTGAACCCCCCACGGCGGGCAGAAGAGCTTGGCTCCAAAGCTGTGCTGTGCGATGCTGGGCCCTGCGTGGATGGCGCTCTGGATCCCTCCGTGGAGGCCAACGTGCAAGCTGGACCTGTCCTCTACACAGCCGGTGGCTAAAGGTGGCCTCTGTGATGAAAGTTGTACTGGTTCAGGAGTGGGAAGGAGTGTCCTCAGAGTCACCAAGAGCTCCTGAGAAACCGAGTGGCTGAATCAGAACCAGGGGTGGAGGATGAGCGGCCACAGCAGGTGTCCTGAGTCAGGGAACAGAGGGCATGTGACTCAGGAAGGAAGAAAGGAAACCCCCTGTTTCCTGATGTGTTTGTCTAGTGGAAGATCCCAAGGAACCCACCACACACACACACACACACACAGCATGCCCATGTATACACACACACATGTGTGCACACACGCACGTGCCATACCTCCCCTCCAAAGAACCTCCGGAACCAGTAAGGTAGCCTCTCGTGTGCAGAAGTTAACGTCCACCGTGCAGAAAACTGACTCACAGAAATGGGTCACATTTCCACACCTGGACACGCGGATGTGTTTACAGAGACTCAACACTCGGCCAGGTTGGGGCCCAGGCCCATGGCAGAGCCTCGCCTAGCACACACCAGGCCCTGGCCCCATCCCCAGCACCAAAGCCAATTCACTAAAAGCCAAAGCCACCCACGGCGGCTCAGGAAGCTGCAGTGCTGACACACCAAACAAAACGCAAACAGGCCGCGACGCAGAGATCCCAGGGGCAGTCCTGCATCTCCTGCTCCGACTCAGCCTCTCCCTGAAGGCCTGGGATGCTCCTCTTAGTCCCTCCCAGTGATGTTGGGAGCAGACACAGGATCAGAGTCTGTGGGGTAAATGGGCGTCTCGGGCGTCGCCACGTGCAGTCTGCTCAGGGCACTGTTTAGGGCTAATTTGAAGCCTGTTATCTGCTGTCAGCCTCAGGCCTGTTGGCCTGCACCTGCCCTAGAGGTGGTGCTGTTGGGAGTCCCATTCTCTCAGGGCCTCCTGGGCTCAGGTTCTGGCAGAGCCGGCTGAACAAAGCTCCATTCACCGGCTGGGCCGCCGAGTGTCCCCTGCTGGCGCCTGCTCCCATCCCTGACAGCTGCTTGCAGTCCCATCTTCGTGATGTGGAGCTCCTGGCCTTCGGCACGTCCCTGGCAGCCCCGCTCCCTGGGATCCAGGAGCAGCAACCACCCCAAAGCCTGCTAGGATCTTTACTGGCAGCCCCCCATCAGTGGGTCTGGCCTCACCCCCACTGCCTGCCCCTGAGGACCTCTCCCAGCAACCCAGCACCTCCAAGAGGCAGGGACATACTCCTTCCCTCCACAGGTGCTTCCCGGGGAGGCCCTGCCCAGCCAGGTCAAACCAGCTGCTGCCCACACTGCCTCTGTCCTGAGACCAAACCTCCTGGCCACCTGGCGTCCTGTCATGCCCACGCCCACTCTCACCTGCACCTGCAGAGTTCTTCTGGAAATGGCCCCTCAGCCCTCCTGTCCATCTCCTGGGGTGGCAGAGTCTCCACCCTGTAGGCCTTCAGGAGCTCGGCCGCCGTGCTCTGCTCAGCCCTCCCAGGACAGAGGAGGCCCCCGCCCGCCCGTGGCCTGAGCGGCCCCTGGGAGCACCCTGGCTTGCTCGCCTCCTTCCCACCTGCCTCCTCCCCGCTGGGTCCTCCCTGCTCCCCAGACACCCCAACAGCCATCTCGGGGCCCCGACTCCACCGGGCACCTCCCCTTCAAGCCTCCCAACCTGCTGTCCCCAATGTCCTGTGGGTCCCAGGGCCAATGTGCCCCCCATCAGCCATGCACATGGCAGTGCTCGGGCCTGCTCCTCGGTCCTGAGGGCCACCCCCACCGAGCTGCCTCACGTCTGTCCCTCCCCTGTCCTAGGTCTTCCCCAGAGCTTCATGGCCTCAGCAGGCCCTGGGCCGTGTGTCACCGCAGAAGTAGCCTTGCTTAGAGCACTGGCCGGGCGGAGCCGGCGCTGGCCGACGCCTTGCCCAACAAGGGAGGGTTTGCAGGTGGGCCCGGGGTCTGCCTGGTCCTTGCCTTGTGCCTGGAGAACGCTTTCCCTCCCCGAAAGCCCTTCACCTTTCCAAAATAAACCAGAGCCAGTACTCGCCTGGGCAGCCCGGCTGTGGTTTCTCTCGAGGGCCACGGGACACGGTGCTGCAGACACGGGGCTCCCCCTGTGTGGGGAGACTCCCCTGCACCCGGCACCTGTGAGTTACCACAGCATTAGCAGCATCCTGATGGACAGGAAGCGTGCAGACACTGTCTCTCCCAGTGTCCCGGCGAAGCTGGCCTCCCCAGAGCTGGCACTGCTAACCCGGGAAGAGGGAGCAGTGTGGTGCTGAGGCAGGAGTGCCTGGACTCAGCTGGTGGGCTTTGAAATTCTCTTCGGTTCCCGGTCACTCAGGTTGCGTGGGGCAGCGGCACAGGTCAGGGCTGTGAAGGACTGGCCTGGCGCCAGCCTCCAAGCCACCACTGTGTCGGCCAGACACAGAGGACGCTGCATGAGCTGCTCCATCTGCAGAGCAGGGACGGCAACAGGGCAGCAGGGCCTGTTCAAGGGCATGTTCAACCCCTCCCCTGTGTCCTTAAAGGGGTTATTAGAGTTGTCTGTCCACCGGTCCCCCTGCACAGTGGATGTCACCCAGTGGCCTCGTGGAGATCCTCCTGTCCTCGTTTGTGATCCAGGTGCTGCTTGCTGAGGATCTGCTGGGGCCCCATGTCCCTGTGCACCACAGGGGAGGTGTGGACGGAGAGGTGAGGGGCTAGGGGACATAGGACACCCATGTGCACAGGTCAGGAACAGTGACAAGGTGAGTCCCAGGGGCCTGGGCTCAGATCCCAGGCTCTAGTGGACAGTGGGCAACCCAACAATGGTCCCCTCTGTGCTGCCTGTCAATCAAGCCTGGGGGTGGACTTGGCTGTATCTGGCCCAAGCCTGTGCCATGGGACGAGGGTGAAGGAGGGGTCCACGGTCATGGGATTCCTGAGAGAGGAAAAGGACAGATGCTTTGTGAAGGTAAAGGGCTGCTGGACAAAACCCACCCTGAACATTTTTACTTTGCCTTTGTCTTTTACTTGTTGAAGATAATTGTCGTGGTTGTTTGACAGTTTTTGTTGATGGTTTAGTCAATTGGAAAGCCAAGAGCCCCGAGAGGTTACCCTGTAGGTAATCTCAGGGGAGTCCTTTCCTCCATGAGCCTTGGGAGGTCCATCCTGATGTTTGGAATCCATCTGCTTTGCAGCCCAGGACACTAAAAGAGAAGGGGCATGCATTTCCCAGCGACGTTCCTAGCACCTTGCCCTCGATGAGTGGAGCCAGCCTGACAGGTCCAAGTGCACTTGGCCCGGGGAGTGCCCTGAACTGTGTTGCACATGTCTTGACGGGTGTGTCCATGCTCCTGCTGGTGCCTGGTGGGCACTGCTGAAGAACCGACTTTCTTGAGATGCTCTGGGTGCCGGGGACGGGCCCCAGCATGCCCAGGCTCATTGCTGCCTGCTGCGTTAGGGCCCTCTCTGGTCTCCTGCCAGATGCCGTGCCACAATTGGGCGTACACCCTTGGGTTCTCCGGAGCCCTTGCAGATAAGTCACTCATCGCTCCTAGTGTGTGGTCAGGTGTGGTCACTGGACTTGCTCTGCAGCACCGTCTGCATGATGGGTCCTTTGCGGGACTGTCCTCTGCACAGCCTGCAGCAGGCGCACTGTCCGCCCCGCCTGCCCCTCTGGAGGAAGAGGCTGCCCAGGGTTCCTGCTGCCAGCCTCCAGGATGCTCCCAGGACCACATGTCTTCCCCCAGGGCACGCCCTCCACCCTCTGTCATCCCACCTTGCCCACGGTCAGGGCACAGTCAGCTGAGAGGGCCGCCCTCTGGTGTGGCTGGGGTCTCCCCTGTCTCTCCCGTGGTCGACGCATTGGCCACCAGGGTCTCCTCTCCTAGATCGCCCCTCACAAGCTTCCCCTCCCTCTGAACTCTAATCTCATGAGCCTTCTCCTCCTCCTCCGGCTATCGATTACCTAATGGATCCAGATCTTGCAACCACCTCTCTCCACTTGCTACCTACGCTAATCCGTCCAGAGCAACCTTGGCTGCCAGAGCAATCCACCTCTGCTTGCCTGTGGACAGGCTTGTCGTCAAGGGCTCTGGCCCACTCAGAGCCATGGACCTGGGGAGATGGGACAGGATTTCCCCTTGCCTGGACCCTGTGGCGGAGTGCAGAGGCTCTGGCCTGCCCCTCCTGGGCTCCCCCAGGCAGGTTTCTCTGTGGGCTGGATCTCTGGGAGGCTGGTCTTGCTGTAGACAGACACCCTTCTGACCTGCTCCCAACCTGGCCTGGGGTCCTTCAGGTTCTAGGCCCACCTGCTCAGGTGTGCCTGCTGTGTGCCCTCTCCCTGTGCCCCACGAGAATGCAGCAGCACACCTTGCTGGGCGGCTGCTGAGCCTGACATCCCCAGGTCCTCTGCTGCACCACATGCAAAAGCAGCTGCTTGAGACTGAGCAATCCTCCAGGAGGAAGGGCGGCCCCGGTGTGGAGCTTGGCTGTGGGGCAGGGGCCGCCCACCAGGCCACCTGCCACAAGAAAAGGCGGGCTGAGGGGCAGGTGCAGAGGAGCTGGGCGGGGACACAGCGCCCCCACCCGTGTGCACAGGGCAGCAGGCAAGCACGCCAGGCCAATCTCCTCCTTATCCTCCTTAGGCCTGGGAGAAATTGGATGCTGGGAGCAGAAGGCCAGACTGTGGATAAGCTCCATGATGAGCCTCCAAGCCTGTCAGTCAAGAGGAGCGCCTGGCCACTGGGTGCTAGGAGCCCGTCTCCTGGGACAGTAGCCAGTACCCACCAGGTGACAACTGACCCTATCCGAGCTGGATCTCCAGGAGCCTTCTGGGTCAACCCCCTCTGGGGATCTTCAGGCCTGTGTCAGGAGAGCCCGGGTCCACAGCTCCTGGAACCCTCAGCAGGCTGTTCCTGCTAACATGGCTTCCAGGGCCGCCAGTTCCACCGCGGGCAGTCGGGCTGTTGGAGGAGGCCTGGCAGCTCTGCGGGCACAGGCCCATCCTTGCCCCAGCTCTGCATCCTGCTGCTTCCATGGCCTGCTCCACTCACACCCACCTTCCCTTCCCATCCAGGCAGCAGCAGGAGCCGCCTGCCATGGGGCCAGGGCCTGTGGTCATCCAGATTCATCCCCTGGCCCCTCAGAGTTCCTACAGCTCATTGCCTGTCACCTCCTTGGAATGGGCCCCAGATGACCAGTTGCCTCCTCACCAGGGACCCCCAGAGCAGCTCCAGGCTGCCTTGTCCCTCTTCCTGAGCCTCCAGGGTCCCCCAGGCTTTACTCTGCACCCAGTTCTTCCATCTCAACTCTACGCCCTACCTTCTTCAGGGCACTGAGGAACCAGGCCCTTCTCACTGTCCTCTCCCCTGTCCCCAGCATCTCCTAGCTGGGCCTCCATGGGGGTCTGCCTCCTCTGGGTCTGCCAAAACATGTATGTCCCCATCAGGACACCAGCTCCTGAGAACAGCCATGTCCTCATGACTGGGCTACCAGGAAGTGACCAGAGCCAGTGAAGGGCTAGCTGTCACCATAGGCCAGCTCAAGGGAGAACAGAGTCCAGGGCACTCCAGGACACTTGCCAGCACACGCTGGGCTGTGATTTCAGAGGTGGGAGGCGGCTGTGCAGAGTGGCTGGGATTAGCGGGAAGCTGCAGTGGACGCACCCCTCTGAGGACAGCAGTCCAGAGGACGCCTGGCATCAGGTCTGAGCCTCCAGTTCTCCCAAAGCCCGTGAGAGAGACAGCCTCCCTCCTGGCACAGGCAGCAATGTCACTGTGTCCCAGGCTGGACTCAGGCCCCTGGGTCCTCCTGGTGGAGTCCTGCCTGGCGGGGTCCAGCACAGGGGCAGCCCTGCACCACCATACAGTTGTGAAGTTCCGCTGGTCACCTCCCACCTGCCCTGGCGGTTGTCATCTAGAGAGGAGAGGGGAGGAGAAACGGCAAGCCACAGTCCCCGTGGGTGACATGGGTGAGGCGTGCCTGGCATGGGCCACAGCCCTCACTGGTGCCCAGAGCAGCAGGCCACACCACAGCGTCAGTGTGGTGCATGTGCCCATGCACTGAGGGAAGGGGCTGAGGGTCTCCACAGACATGGATCGAACCTGACCAGCTCCTGCCTTCCACCCCTCACTGCTGCCCCCTGCCAGGGCTGAGCCAGAGCCTGAGCCTGCAAGGTGCTGGCCACCACTGCCTGATGGCTCTCTGGAGGGGCTTCCGGGGCGCTACATGAAGGGAGCCCAGGAAGAGATAAGAACTGACCCTGTCCTCTCCATACCTCTGGGCAGACCCCGCCTGAACCAGGCCTTAGTGGGCTAAGAGACGAGCAGGTAGGCAGAGAGGGGTTCTGGGCAGGACACCAGTGCAGCTGGATGGCAGGTGTGAGCAAGGTAGACTGCTCTGTCCCCAGCCTGTGGCTCTGCTTATGGCGCACAGTGCCCACTTTCTCCAGGGCCTAGAAGCCCCCTGTGGCTCAGCAGGGCCAGCAGCCACCCTATCCATTCTGGCACCTCCTCCCAGCTGCCATTCTTCCTGCAGGTCCATGCTGGTTCCAGGCTGCCCCTCTGCCTCAGCCAATTCTGGATGACGAGGGCCTGCCAAGTCCCTGGCCCCTCATGCCAGGTCCCCTGGACTATAAGGTGTGGCTCCTCAGTGAGGGAAGTCAGTCTTCAGCCCCTAATCCCTTTGATCTGGTGAATAAAGATGCAGACGAGAAGCCGAGGTGTCCTGCCAACATCCATGGAGGAACACAGCAGGATCCTGAGAAGCTGGCCCCAGGGGCAGGGCAGCTGGGCATGCCAAGGCCTCTGGTGGTGTTGATGAGCTTTCTTGCCCATGCTGAGCTGGCCTTGCCCCTCACACAGCAGTGAGGCTTGCCCAGGCAGGTCAGTGTCCAGAGAGCTTGATGTCAGACACCGCTGCAGGGCAGCTCAATGCCTCCTGGGCCTCTGCCTCTGTCCTACACTCGGGCCATTAACCAGAGGCTACTTCCTGCTGGAAGTCATGGAGAGAGCTGGGACGGGCAGGTGCAGGATGCCGGGAGGGAGGAGGCCCTGCCCGGTGGGCTTATCGCCGGATCCAGGAGCTGATGAGCATTAGAGACGCTGCTCCTGTGACTCCGCACCGCTTCCTTACAACTCTGCAGACACCAGCTGACCACAGGGTTAAACAGGGCCGGGATGCTGCCACGGGCCCTGGGTCTCTGGGGTGTTACATTCTGTACCCTCACGGACACCTGGTGTGTGTTCTGGGTGGCGTTTGAAGGTCCAGAGCCCACCCACTCTGTGTCCTGTGCACGTCCTGGGAGGCCTCACTCTTCTGCTTGTCCTGCTCTCCCACTGCGAGACAGAGGCCTGACCAGGCTTCCTTCCTCCCTGGGCCTCTGGTGTCCCTACTGCCCCACTAGCCCCTCCACCAGGAAGCTGGGCCTGATGTCCAAGGCTAAGGGCAGCCAAGGAGGAGCCCTGCCCCAGGGAGTGAGCCAGGACCTGGCCGGGGAGGATCCCATCCCCTGCGTTCTCTCCAGGAACCGTCTGGGCAGCCGCACGCCCTGACCGCTGCTCCCTGAGCAGTCTGCTGGTTTTTCATTGAGGTCTTGCACTTTCCTGAGGACTTGCTGTATTGACTCATCAGATTTTTCAGCTGAGTAACTGATGAATTAATAATCCCAAATAATGGATGGCATTACGGAGTGTTAATGCATCTCTGTGGGATAAATGAAAGGCAGAGCGTAGCTGGGAAGGGAGAGGTCTCTGAGCTTATTAATTTAGCAGTCTAAATGAGAGTCAGAATCTCAGCCTGAATAAATATGGGGGTTTGTTTCAGTCCCCGAGGCCTGTGCGAGCCAGCTATTGAAAAGCTTCTTGCAAAGCTTTTAACCTCCGCATAATCACCGCCGGGCTCACCACCGTCTCACTTCCATTAATCCAGATTTGGAGCAATTTTCCTGCTGTCATTATCCCAGGTTAAGTGAGTTTGTTTTTTATAATTGTGTCCTGGTAATATCAACGCAGACAAAAGCACCGTGATGTTGCTGGGAACCTGTAGCTCCACCAAGCCTTCCCCAGAGCCTCCCGCAGGTGACTAGATGTCACCCCAACCAGAAGCTCGTGTGTGTGTGAGCGTGTGTGTCTACATATGGATTCTCACTGTGATTTCTACTCCCTGATTTGTGCTTGACTTTGTACAAAACTCACCAAGCTGAAGTCTCTGCTTTCCTTCTTTAATGTGTTCTTTGGAGCTAGACATTACAGTAGAGTGCATTTTGACATATTGTACACACGTGGAGTATAACTTAGGATCCCATTCTCGTGGTTGCCTGAGTTTCACTGGTTGTGTGTTCCCATACCAATGTCTCTGCTTTTTGAAGCATTGAAGATACTGCAGGAAGTGTCCTGCTTTCCTCTCCCACACAGGCATTCCCTGACTGCACTCAAGTTCAAGCTGATGTTCATGCTCAGGTGCATCAGAGACAGGGCTGGCCAAGGAGGGTGCCGGCTGCCGCTCTCAGGCTCCGTGTGACTGCTGCCTGTTTTGACAGTGCCACCTGCAGGGACACAGCCATGCCCCAGCCTCAGGTGGCTACTTCACCTGCAAAGGTGGAGCCCGGAGCTGAGCAGAAACCTGCAGCTGTCAGGCGGAGCACATGTACATCTCGGCTAAAGGAGGAAAGCTGTTGGTTGGAGCATCACTCTTAGCAGGTTCCAGTATGGGATTTTCAGATCACTTAAAGTTCAAGAGAAAGAAGATTTAGTACTTCAGACTCACCTCCTCTCAGAGCCACACGGGGTGTGGCTGAGGTGCCGACTCTGTCCCTGCCCCTCTGCCCTGGAGTAGCTCAGCATCCAGGCCAGATGCAGTCCGGGTCAGGTGCACAGGCAGCCCCCGCCGTCCTGGTGCCTGCTCTGCCTCTCTTATGAGTCCCAAGGCAGCAGGGTTTCTGCACCTTCAACAGAGATCAGGTCAGGATTCGGGTTTGGAATGGGGGTGTGTCCGGGTGCAGGAAGGGGCTGGAAGGGAAGGGAAGACCAATACGCAGCAACCCTTCCTCTCAAAACGTGGCTGATCCTAAATTTCAAATGCACAAGAAAACTAATATTGAGAAAGAGGGAAACAGAGTTAATGATCAAAGCATTAACAGACTTTAGCTGAAATTATATGACAAATTTTTAAATAAATACATGGAGGATGTTCACAGAGATGAATGAGTGCACGGCATATATAAAGCTAACATCCCCAGGCGTCTCATGGAAAGGCTGCCCCGGCGGCTTTAGAACAGGAACGCACACGCAGATCTGAATGCAGCAGGTTGGGTAAGCCACAGACTGGGTGCAGCCCGGAAGTGGAACAGCCAGGGAGAGCTGGAGGGCTGGATTGCAGAGTCCCCCAGGAGGGTGTCATGCACAGGAAAGTTCCAGAAAGTCACTTCCATGGGAGCTGGGCACCATCCCTGTATCTGCGCGGGAGGCCACGGAGATTGCGCAGGAGCAACGTGGGCAGGGCCAGGACCCCAGTGACAAAGTGCACCACAAGTGCCCAGCAGGATGAGTACCTGGAGCCACTCCCAGCACAAGGCATGGGGGCGCCAAGCGTCAGCAGTAACTGCACCGGCTCAAGCACCACCCGAAGAGGAGGCGACCCCACCTGAAGGTAGGGGTGGGCCAGGAGCAAACCCCTCCACAGGGAGGCAGGCAAGAGGAGGCTGTCTCCCCCATGCGTGGGGAGGGTGATGGACCGCACCCAGAAGTCCACCCTGACCTCAGCAAAATACAGCCAGGTCGCCATTCAGGACCAAAGAATTTACCATCCACGCGACTGCCCTATCAGAATCCTCCCCAAAATAGGTAGCTCAGTGAGAATGAGAGGGAGCACAGAGGAAAGCAGGAGGAGCTGATGAGTCCAGGAAGCGGGAGGAACCAACAGAGCGGAGAGCAGGCAACAGGGTGCACACACGGGAACCCGCAACCGCAGGGCCCGAAAACCCAGCCCGCATGAGAAGACAGGGACCTTACCCGGAGACAGGCTGCTGAGACTTCAAGAGTCGGGAACCACAGAAAACCACGGAAAGCCTGGAGTAGGGGCATGAAGTTGGAGCTCATCCAAACTGGGGATCCCTACCGACGGGGTGGGGAGCCGGGACACACCCCCACGCCAAGCCCTTAGGTAACAGAAGGGGAGTCAAGTCTGCAGACACTAGCTTCCAACTTCACGCTCAGTCTGTGAAAGCTTCGACTTACCAGCAAACCCTGGAGACCCTACGGTGCGGCGTGTTCACAACACAAAGGGTGAGCTAATCCACTCCACGTCGTGGGTTAAGCAAATAAAAGACCACGCACCACCGAAGACTGGAGCGCCAGTCAGCGCCCCAGACCACACGGGGACCCTGCCTCCGGTGCACTCGTGAGCCACACACACCCCTGCCGTCTCTAGGAAGCACTTACACTCATCACATTGTAGCAATACTAATTAGTACTCCAGTGAGACTCGAATGTTGTAATTGACACGATTTCCCTCTGATGACTATGCAATAAATAAAACTTAAGTAGAGAAACACATACTTTTCAAAACTTAAAAATGTGCCTTTAGATGGAGCAAATCCTACAGTGGAAAATAGTGAAGGCAAAGAAGCGGGTGCGGCGTCGCGCAGGAGCGGGTGAGTCGGCGAGGACCTGGTCAGGCCGCAGCCCCCGCTCTCCTGCCCACAGCGGCACTGGCCGCACCCCGGCTGTGCACGACGCCTCTGGGGGGCTTGGCCAAGGACGGATCCCCAGACACACACTGGCCAGGGTGTCCCCATCACTGAGTGACAGCTGAGCCACAGAGGGCCACACCAGAGCTCACGTGTTAGGCAGCAAGAGCGTCACTCAGGCAAGCCCGACAGGGACTCAGCAATCACAGGAAGCAAGCCAGGGTGCCATGAACTCGAAGCAAGACTGACAGAAGCAGAAGGAAATACTGAAGCCAAGCAAAGTCAAGCAAAAACAGAACAGTGATGAGCTTAACAAGTGCCATGTCTAATTGAAGGAAAAACGTGACATAAAAACAAGAAATGACTTACACTGGTAAGAAAAGGGGAGCACAAGTTAAAAGAGTAGATGTTTAAAACTCAAAGGAATTGCCACTAATGATCTTGGACCAGCGACTTGGTTGACTGCCCCCCAGGCCACACAGGCCAGAGCTGGGACGGTGACAAGACCTTTGCACGTGGCTGGCCTCTCAGCAGCATGCTGCAGCCGTAACACCTCACAGAGCAGGTGGAGATGCGCCCACGGGGGCTTCACATCTATCTGCAGAACGACATCGAGCTGCTTGCCAAGAAGCTTGCTGCTTCTTGAATGTGACGTTGACCCAGGAAGAGGAAAGCGAGACAAGAGAAAGAAGTATCAACGGCGTAAGACTTGAAAAGGAAGCGGCAGTTCCCAGAGGGAGATGGGAAATCCAGCAACCTGTGCACACTTAGAACTAAAAAGTAATCAAACAGCGGCTGGGTACAGTCAGCGTGCAAGGAGACACCACTGCCCGGCACCACACAACTAGAGCTGCGGGGGAGGTGTCGGGAGCGCCGTGGCGCCTGCGAGGACGCGGCTCATGCCCAGCAGGCCCTTTCTTACCACCACCTTCACTGTGTAGCGTCGGGCTGCATTCTGGCTGCTCTTCACAGACACGCTACCTAGTGGGCTACTCTGAGCACATCCATGCAGGACCCTGCAGACCAGCAGCTTTGGCCTGGGTGCTGTAGGACCTTGAAGTCACTCACGAGGTCTGCAGTGCCACCAAGCTACCAGGGCAGGAGGAAGCTGACAGCATGTGCAGGATGTCCACAGTGATGATAACAGGAGCTGTGACAGTCATCAGAGAAGCCCCGAAGAAATACAGGCAGACATTGTTTGCCGAACAGAAATCTCAGTGTGCTGAGGAGGAAAATTGGAACATAATTCCTACAGCGCTTTTCACGGAATTGGGTGATCTTATTCCAAAGACCATGTGCTAAAAGTGAAAACCCAGATCAGATGAGCATTTGACAAAGTGAGAGGATGGGAGCGTCCTGACTGTGTAGGCACAGCGCAGAGAACCTGTACCCAAGCTGCAGGTGGCTCCCAGGTCCAGGTTGCGAAGGCGCTGGGGGCAAGAGCCTGCGGTGGGCATTGGCTCAGCCGGAATGTGTTCTTCCTCAGAGAGAGAGGTCTGCACGGAAAGGGGAGCCATGTTCAGCTCTGTGCAGGCTTGACCCGGTGAGCCCCTTCTGCCCGAGCTGCCTCCTGGCTGTGAGGGTGGGCTCCAGGAGCACTGGCCCTGCAGAGGGCAGCCTCGGAACCTGGGGGCCCACAGGAGAAGCTTCAGAGGGGTCCTTGGAGTAGTTTGGGGGCTCTGGGCTGCGGGTGGCCTCTAGTTAAAAGTCCCCGGTTCTGGAGGATTTAGGGCAGGTAGTACTGGGGGGGTGGATGGGTGGGTTGCACGTGAGTGGCAGCCCCCATCGGCCTCTGCTTCCATCTCCAGCAGCAGCTGGCCTGGATCGGGGAGCAGTCTCCTACAGACCAGCAAGGCCACCAAGATGTCAAGCCCTTGAAAAATACAGAAGATGAACACATGTTGCCCACATCAGGCCAGACTGACCCAGGCCTTGTCCAGGGGCAGGGCAGAGTAGGAGGGGGCGGGGAGCAGACAGGAAGTCCAGGTCCCGGAGGGCAGGGGCGGTGCTTGGGTGGGAGAGACCTGAGGGTTTTGTGCAGGGCGGACAGGCTTGGCTGATGGGTGGGATGGGAGAGGAGGAGAGGGGCCCATGCCGCCCTGTGCTTTGGCTCTGGATTCAGCTCAGGAGCACAAGTGTGCAGCTGAGGTTTAAAAGGAACGCTGGACAGTGGACTTAGTAGAATTTTCCTTGAGCAATAAAAACATTTATGAAAGAGGGCATGATACTTGAAAATTGATTTTAAAATAAACAAAAATTATAGACAATAAAAGCATTTTCTGATTAAATGACACATTTCAATTTTAATGCAAAAAAAAAAAAAAAAAAAAAAAAAAAAAAGAAGAAGAAGGAGCAGAGCTGTCCTGCTCCGAAAAAATCCTGTGACCACAGTGTTCTTCCCAGGTCCCAGGAAGATGCGGCTCAGCCACAGCTGCTTCTCCTCAACGCCTGGCTGTTTTGCCTGCGGGAAGTGGGGTTATTTCTGCACACCGTCTCACTCCTGGGCGCCCCACCAGCCTATCTTTCTCCTTTCAATTCCATGTCGGGCTGTGGAATCTGCCCTTCGATTCTGAGCTGGAATGGATTCTGATGATATTATGACCATATCGCTATTTATGGTTATTCCTTTTGAGCCAACTTATTAATAAGCCAAGCAAGTCTCAGGAATAAAATCACAAGAAGAAAATCACATTTGACAATTTCCCTGAAGATGTATGGCTCCCTGACACCTGGGCCTGATGCCTCCCTGAACGCTCCAGAGAGAACTTCTAACTCTGCCCTTGGAAACCTGCGCTAATTAGCCAGATAAAACCATGCCCAGAGCTAAATTCATCAGTGCATGTCTGCAACCCCTAAGCTTCTTATCCTCACCTGGGAGAGGACAATGGCGTGGACAGCTGTCCATGGCTGTGCTGCCCTTGGAAAAGTGTTGCCAAGCACTGGGAGAGACAGTGGGTCTGGGGCCAGCTACTGCAAGTCAGGCATGCTTGGGCCTGGGGCGGATGCCCCCAGCTCGGGCAGGAGTGGCACGAGCAGCAGGCTTGGCAGGGGTGAGGGGCTGGGTGGCCTTGGGCCCTGACGGAGGACCTGAGGGTTTGGATGACTCCTCGGCCAGCAGGAGCTGAAATTGCTCCTTAGGTCAGCAGGGGCTGCTCCTGGTCCTCTGGCAAGTAGGGACGTTTGGACAGGGACCCTGTCTCTGGGTGTAGGGTGCCTGGCTTGTGCGGAGGCCATTGCAGGCCACCTGGAGCTCAGATGCAGAGGCAGCGTGTGGTGTCAAGTCTTGGATTGGGGCCTGCACCACAGCCCTGGAGGCTGAATCAGAACTCGCCCTCAGGAATGTTCTGGTAGCCTAGGGCCACCCTCCACCTGTTGTGGCCAGGTCCTTCATGGGGCCTGGCACTGGAGGGTGGCTGCAGCAAAGTGCTGAGGTGTATAGGACACCTGCCAGAGGCTGGCTCTGTGGCCATGGCAGGCACGGTGCCCAGGTCCTCAGAGTACCCAGTGAGAGTGCCCTGATGAGAGCACCACCAGGCCAGCCCCAGACGGCCCGCAGGCTCACAGGAGGGACGCGCTCCCGGCAGGCGCGCAGACGCCTGCAGCGCCTGTCTTCCCCATTCCACACCTGCAGCTCGGCCACGTCCCTCCCTTTCCAACAGGTCCCTGTCTTGCAGACTCTGGAAGGGAGGAATTCTAGGGTAAGAGACAGGAGCAATCAGAAGACACTCGGCTGTCAATGGGTTGGCAGCCACTGTCTTCTTCCAGATGGTGCTACCCAACCCCAGTTCCACTCCTGTGCCTTTGCTGACAAGGCCCACCCCTGGGTCTGTCCCCCAGTGTCCAGGAGGGAGGAAGGCTGCTTTCTGCTCCTGAGCTGCAGACCCCACAGCAGCCACTACTGAGAGAGGAAGGTACAGGTGAGAGTCACAGCCTCTGCTGCCACAAGTGGTACCCTCCCCAGGGCAGAGGGTCAGCTCACCTTGGCCTCCAAGGCTGACCACTTGGGTGCGGCCCAGTCAGAAGCCACCTGACAACAGAGCCGTGCTGGAGGAGGGCCTTCCAGAGGTGGCAGCCAGGAAGGCTCAGCCCTCACGGGTGGACTTTGGAGGAGGACAGGTGCACACCCCTCGCCCCCCAGCCTCTCCCGCCCTCCTGCAGCCCAAAGGTCCCGCCAGCTGCAGGCCCCCACCCCACCCTGCTCAGCCTCCAGACCTGTAAGTCAGCTCTGCTCGCCATCAACCCCAGTATCCAGGACTTTCGTGGCATGAAGGGACGAGGAAAGGGGTCACATGGCCGAGGGCCCGAACCCAGGTCAGGATCCTTGGTCCACCTGCCCTCCCCTGGAGCTCCCTGGACCTTGGCCTGCAGCCTCACGCTTCCCCCGCCACCCCTGGCTTCCCAGCAGGGAAAACCCTGGCTCCACTGGTCCCAGAACCCGCAGATACACTTGGTCCCTCCCGAGAACCAGGGTGCAAGTCCTCAGAGACCCAGGAGGCCCCTCTGAGAAACCAGCTGGGAAGGTGGGGGCTCAGGGGCCAAGCAGACCCCACTGCTGC
This sequence comes from Geosciurus inauris, assembly GCA_004024805.1. Taxonomy (NCBI): domain Eukaryota; kingdom Metazoa; phylum Chordata; class Mammalia; order Rodentia; family Sciuridae; genus Geosciurus; species Geosciurus inauris. The sequence goes on along the minus strand of PVHX01004553.1, from coordinate 27,280 downwards.
AGGTGAGCAGGGCCTGGGGAGAAAGATCATCCAAGTACCAGAAACGCCCCCCAAAGGAGAGGCAAGAGAAGCCTCTTGGAAGGCTCCGGGGGCTGACGGGCCCTTCAGCAAGCCTCACACTGTAAGCGGTCAGCTGTCCAGCAGGCTGGTCACAGTGCCAGGGCTCAGAAAGGATGTGAGATGCATGGACACAGCACATGAACAGCTGGCCTGGTCAGACCCTGAACAGCTGTAATGCTGGGAACGAACCCTCTAGTCAGGGAGGACGCGGATGGAGGCTCCCAGTCCGGGCAGCGTCCTGTCCCCTGGTCTGTCCTGTGTGTGGGGTAGGTGGAAGGCTTAGCTGCTTGTTCCACTGCCCCGGGTGCATGGGAGATACTGAGCAGCCAGGGGACGTGGGACTCAGAGTAAGCTCATCCTCCCCCTGTGGGTTAGATCCACTCACAGGGAGGTAGACCCTGTTTCTGAAAGCACTGTGTCCTGAGCTGCCAATGTGGAAGCGAAGCCCTGGCAGACCAATTCCAGAAGCCTCCGTGCTCAGGGGCCTCAGCTGGGGCTGCTCCTGGTTCACCGGCAGCACTCGGAGCTCGGGCAGAGCTGGGGTAGTCACCCTGCTGTCCTGGAGCCCAGGGCTGTGGAAACACGTGTGAGCAGCCAGCATCACCCTGGTGCGACTGGCATGCGACTGGCATGCGACCGCATGCTCCCCTCCCGAGAGGGCTATCCAGCTTGATGAACGTGTGCATCTGTGACGTTCCTATTGCCCTAGAAACTCCTGTGCCCCTTCCTAGCTGCCCAAGCCCTGCCCACAGCCGGGTGTGCTCCCCTGCAGCAGGACAGAGGCTCACCCTCCCTAGGGTGGCAGAGACGGGCTCTGCAGTGTGTGCTTGTCTGGGCCTCCTTGACTCAACACCACCCTGAGACCCCTGCCCTGGCCCTGCACCCCAGGTCCCCGTTCTCCCGAGTGGGAGGCTGCTGCAGAATGCCACGGTTTATCTCTTCGTTCTTCTGTGCGTGGACGTGGCAGCTTTGCAGACCTGTGAATAAAGCCATGCTGCACGTTTCTGAGCACACCTCTGTGTGGCTCCTGGGAAGACAGCGAAGACTGCCTAGTCCCACGAGGTGCACGCGAGTGTGGAGTCTGCTGCGTTTCCCTCCCTCCGGCATGGATGACAGCTCCCTTTAGACCACGCTCTCACGAGCCTGGAGTGGCTGGTTGGTTTTATTTTTGCCCTTTGGATTGGTGCATGGTGCTTTCTCCTTGGGATTGGACTTGCTGCCCTGCGTGACCGAAGATGCCGAGCACCTTCTCACAGGCTTGCGGCCAGCTGCGGGGTCTTCTTTGGGAAGTTCATGGGAGTTTCTGAAAAGCCTTGAAGGTCATGAAACTAGATGGTGAGTGTGTTAGTTTGCAACGTGGAGCCTCAGACCTGGGGGCTGGGGTCAAGGGCGTCTCCCATTCATAGCCCTGCGGGCCCAGGTCTGAGACCCAGGGTTGGCAGCTGGTTCCCTCTGAGAAACACGAGGGAAGATCTGCTCCAACTTGTGGACGGCTGTCTTCTCCCTGTCCACACGTGGCCTTCTGTCCCTGTGTTCAGACCCCTTTTCAGGGGGCATTGGTCCTGTTGCATCAGGGCCGGCAGTGGCCTCGTTCCTACTTGGTGAGCTCTGTAAGGGTCCATCTCCAAACGAGGTCGCCTCCTGAGGTTCTGGGCTTGTCACCTCAACGTGTGAGTTTGGGGGAAATAGTTCAACTCATAACGACGACTGAGGCTGCAGGCGTTGGGGGAGGCTCACAGCTCCCATGCCCAGGGCTGCCCGAGGCGGTGGCCTGCCAGGGCATGCGGGCACCCAGGCCCAGCGTGTGGTGGGCACACTCACCTCCTTCCCTGCAGCGTTCTGCCCTCCTGGGGTTCTGCCTGAGCCTGCTGGACAGAGACCTCAGAAGGCCCTTTCCCAGAGGAGCGGGCGGCAGATTCCTGAGGGCGGGCGGAGTGAAGGGTGAAGGCGCCGTCTGGGAAACACAATTTTGGGTGGAATCGAGGTTTTGGCTGCAGTGAAAATCCACTTGTTCCCCGTGGTTAGAGGAAACTAACCCAGGAAGATGTTCGTCAGTCAGGCGTCTCTGCCTTCCTACCAGGGCTGTGCCGGGGCCAGTGCCTTTGGGCAAGGGTGCTCAGCCGGGGCCTTGGTGTGGCCTGGCCCTGGGTGGTCGGGGTGACTGCACTTCCTGCTGAGGTTCTGTCAGGGGGAGGCAGGTGGCACCCCCCTCCTGCAAACCTTTCTCCTGACCTGTTACCAGGCAGAGACCCAGGCTTAGTTTTAAATAATACAATTAAAAATTCCACCTCTGAAACATGGTAATTGTAATCTGTCTCATCTCTAAGTGTAATTATATTAAACTCCAATTTTCCTCAAATATGCATTCTAATTCAATTTTCCTTTTTTTTCTCTTCTTAACTAAATCTATTATCATTCCCTCAGTTAAATTATGCTTATTTAATCTTTGATGAGACCTTTCACTGGCAATCAGCTGATTTAAATTAATGCCCCCATGCCTTGGGAAGGGCAGGGGCTCAGCTCTCTGAGGCTCCAGGGGAGTGGGAGCTGGGGAGGCGTGAGGGCAGTTTACGGGTTCCTGGGACCTGGCTCAGGGGCTTCCCCAGGCCTCCTCCTTGAGATGTCCCTCAGCCACACTCCCAAGGGGGAGACAGGAGGTGTAGACTTCCAGAGGAGGGCAGAGCCCATCCCAGCCGTCCAGTGACCCTGAAGGCCACTCCCTTCCCCACCTGGGAAGTGTCCACCCCAGCACAGCACCAGCAGCCCACGGCCTTCCGCAGAGGCAATGGTAATTGTTAAAATGGTGGGTTGACCTCAATATTTCTTATTATCATATTACTTAATTAGGCATAAATCCCTCAGGTTTATATAGCTTTTTGCAACCATTAAATCAAGCGATGGTATGAATTAAATACAAAAATAATTGACAAAGCAAAACAAAACAAAGCGAAAAGTCAAATTAACACCATCAGCTCAGGAAGAGGCCAAGGCGAGGCACTGTCCTGGGGGCTGAGGGGCCACTCCCCTCCTGGGGAGCTGGTGGCAGGCCCAGGCAGGGTACAGAGTGTCAGCGGCCACCAGCTGCCAGTCACCTCAATGGAACAGGGTAACTGCCTGCTGGTGGCAAGCATGGAGACCCAAATAGTCCAGCGTGGGAGGACATGCTGGCCACAGGCCATGTGGCCCCCAGAGCCCACAGTCGGAGGCTCCATGTGCCCAGCAGCTCAGCAGGCAGGGCTCAGGCCTCCTTGCCCCCGCAGCCTTGCTCTCTGGGCAGTGTGACCTCAGGGGAGGTGCAGGGGGGACTCGCTGGGTAACCCCCCTATACCAGTGGGGGCAGGGACACAGATTTAAATGGCTCCTAGGAGCCCCTTTTCCCCAACCTCAGGCTGGATGTGGGAGAGACCACGGCCAGAGGAACCCGGGCTGCCGGCTGCTGCTTGGCGCCTTCTCTCAGACGGCGATCGTCCAGTGCCCGCCAGCTCGCTCGGGAGCCGGTGCCCGCGGCATGGCCTTCACTCTGTTAACCTCGAGAGTGCTGCTTCACGGTCCTGGGGGCTTAATAAGTGGCAGGTTGACATTTCCTCTTGCTTCAAACACCCCACTTCTATCCACAGCCAAGCAGCCGTCTGGCCTGACCCTCCCAGGGTGGCTCTGGGTCTCTGTGTCCTCAGGGTCTGGCCTCACAAGCCGTCTGATGGCCTGTGCCCCCTCGGGGCTCTGGCTCTGCCTGCTGGCCATGCAGGAAGCGTCCTCCCTCCAGGCCTGTGTCTGGCACGTACCCACGGAGGGAGCCAGGGCCTGGGCTCTGCTGAGCCTGCAGAAGGGGAAGAAAAAGCATGAGGTGCTTCTGCTTCTGGGGTCCCAACGGCCAACGGGACTTCACCTCGGGTGACCGTGGAGGTCAGCACAGCATCATGTGTGCACAGACCAGGAGCGTCTGGCCTCAGGAGCGTGAGCAGCTGCCCTGGGCCACCCACTGCCATCCCTGGAGGGCGCCTCACTGAGGGTGAGGGTCCCACTCGGGCTTATCATGAATGTTCCACAACAGCGTCAGCCTGCTCGGGCCTTGGAGGAGTCTGGAGGTCCAGGAGGGGAGGCCCTGCAGACCGGAGCTCCGGTACGAGGGGATGCTGCCCTTCGAGGGAGGAGTTCCTCTGAAGGCCTTCATCCTGTGTGACGAGGTGACCCAGTTGACCAGGGCAAGCTGTGGAGCTCAGCCAGCAGAAGGTGGGCATTAGCCTACTCCACAGGCACCTTCTCCATACTCCTGGGTGAGCGCGGCCCAGCTGACCCGGGAAGCTGTCCACCGCTGTCCGCCTGGCCAGCTCGGCGCACACCCTTCCACACCTTCTTCACCCTGACGCTGGTGAGGAGGGCAAGTCGCGTGGTCCTCACGGGTTCAGCTGCTCCTCCTCCACCCCAGACACGACACAACACTGGGTCCCCAGAGTGGACGCAGCCTTTGGGGTGTTTACTCATCTCTGACATGGTGTCACCTCTGCTGTGACGTGCAGCCGGTGCTATTCTAAACTGCCACACGAGACCAGGCTTCTCAGGCCACCCGATGGGGGTGAGAGGAGGAGACACACAGGAGATGTGTGGTGGTCAGTGTCCTCTCTGTGCCACTGGCCACATGCCTTGGTGGCCTTCAGCCACTTCTTCGGCTCTCTGAGCTGGGCTCCTTTGCCCTGGCAGCCCCTGAACATGGGTGACCCTCGCCTGGTGGACTTCCACGGTGCCTTGCCCTGCTGTGGCCTGCTGTCTGGCTGGCTGAATCCTCCACCTGGGCCCAGCCCCTGGGCTGAGAGCCCTGCACAAGAGCAGGAGGCACAGGCTTTGCCGGTGGGTGGCGGGGGCGACCTGAGGGGTGCCTCTCCCACTCCCCCTTCACCCTCATTATAGCTATCGGAAGAGATATACACCTGCTGGGCACTGGCTCCGAGCTCCCACCTGCAAGGGGCTGCCACACAGCTGGCTCTGTACCTGGGTCATCTTGGGGGTTCTATCCAGCCAGTGGCTCTGGGTGGGCACATGGGAAGGCCAGGGATTTCCAAAGGCCAGGGATTTCCAAAGCCCAGGCTCTTGGGGCAGTCAGGTTGTGCAGCGAGCCTGGGAGGAGCTGTGCCGAGTGGGGTCAGCTTCCTGGGGGCACAGACGTGGGCTGCCCAGTGGAGTTCAGGATCCTCCAGGGATCCTGATGGATGCTCAGTCCTCAGTCCAGAGCTCTTTCTGCTCAGGTCCCAGTACCCTGGACTGGACTGACACAGGCCTCTGTCCAGTGCCGTGCCCAGCAGTGTGTCCCAGCAGCAGATGCTCACGGGGGATCCCACCTCATGGGAATGACAAGTCATGTGTCCACTAGAGAAAGAAAGAGGCCTCAGCGGGGAGCAAAGAGCCCACACAACAGCAGGCAGCCCAGGCTGGGCCAGGGCAGACCAGGGCACTGCGCACCCGACCAGGGCTCAGGCTGCAGAAGGCAGGCAGTCAGGCAAACATCTCAGTCGTCAGAACATCCACATTACAGTCACATTTACGAGGAAATCCTTTTAATTGCAGAAACATATCAACCAGCATGTAATTTTTTCAAATAATTAAAAGTGCTTTGTAAATTGTGACATTCCAATACTGCACCGCGAAAACTGGCTCCTTAAATATGGAGTCTGATCGCACTGTGATTCACATTCTGTAAATGGCCAGACACTTTTAAAATGAATGAAAATGTTCCACAAAATCAATTCATTATGTCAAGCTACACAAAACTAACTCACTGTAGCAATGGCATCCTTCACAGGCAGGAAGGCAGAGCTGGGAGAGGAGCTCCCCCACCTTGGGATCACACAGGTGCGTACATGCACCCAGCCTCTCAACTGGGGGACGTGGAGTCCCTGCCATGGGAGCTGAGGGAGGGTGGTGGACTCTTGCATCCCAGGGCTCTGGCAGAAGCAATGGGCGCTTCCTGCTGACCCCTCTATGACAGCAGAAATGGCTCTTCAACCTGCGGCCAGCACAAACTGAAATCAAGCAGCCCTCTCTGACCAGCACTGAGCTTCTCAGGACAGTGAAAGCAGAGGGTTGGCCAGGGGGCCCTGGACACCTCGGTGTTGGGCAGCCACATGAAGGCCCTGGCAGAGCCAGAATTCCCCGTGCGTTGGCCACATCGGCCCAAGGCTGCTGCAAGTGTTCTCACTTTATCGAGGTTGCTGGCTGTTGCACAAAACATCAGTGAAACTGTGTGTGGGTGAGTGTGCGTGTCCAGCACCCTTCTGACATCGTGCCCTTTACCCACGAGGCCTTGTTGCTGGGCACAGACCCTCAGCCTCCGCCTGCTGCTCCAGGCCTGTGGTGGAGGGGCAGCGGCACTGCTGCCCTCCTGGGCCCATGGCTATGCCGCTCCCATCCCTGTGGAGTATGGACGCCCCACCGGCCACAGGGCCTATGCTGTCCACACAGGTTTCTCCCTAGCCAATGCTGGCGTGGGCTGGGCGGTGGCCCAGGTCATTTGCTGCCCAAGCAGTTCTGACCACCATATGCAGCTGGCCCTCCATCTCTCCTCCTTCCTGTTTAACCAAAGCTGGCGCCTTGGTCGAGAGCACGTTTCAGCAACATTTCCCACATCCTTGTTTCCCATGGATCTTGCCAGACGATCCATCACTCTTCACGTTCAGGGTCTTGAAGTGAAACTAGGAGTAGGTTCAGGGGACACCTCTGTCCCTGGGGAGTGACTTCACCTGGATTCGTCCCTCGGGCTCAGTACCTCCCCTGCAGGCACCTGGCTAAGAGGGCTGTCTCCCACATGTCACCCGTGGGTGGCTGGGACCCTGGCTTGTGGCTGACACAGCTTAGGGACCTGAGACATGCCACAAACTGGGCAGAGCCTATTTCCCCTGTGGGACAGTATCTTGGAAGACAGTGTCGACAAGACCAGTTGCCATGGCCATTCTGCTGAGGATGATGCTGGACCCCACCCCTGTGGTGGGTCAGCCGATGGTTACATTCCAGCCCTGTGACTACATCTGGGAAGGTGGGCAGAGGTGGGGGGTTTCCATCCCTCCCAGATGGACTCTGAAGGACCCCCAAGCCACCAGGAACTGGGCCTTCACAGAGGGTCTTCCTTTTCAAACAATCCCCTTTAAAACAATTTCAGCCATGTGATGGAAAGTGAAATATGCCCATCTCGTTTATTAAACTTCTACCCAAACTTAGACATCAAATGTTTTATTAATATTTTCTATCATCCTTACAAGTTAAACCAGCCATGAAAATTACCTTCAACAGAAAAAAAAATGTTGAAAATGTATTCATTTCCAGGAGTCGCCCAGCAGCCTTCGTAATTCAATCAGAAATGACGGGGGTGCGCTCCGGTGCATTTTCTCTGATGCAAATATTGAAATATTTAATTAATGTCAATCAGGCCTGGAAGAATGAGTCGGATCAGTGGCAGCAAGGAGCTTGGTGCTGCCGCTGGTCCAGGGCTCAGGTGTCCCCTGAGTGCCTGCGAGGGCTGCGGTCTCCTGGAGAAGGGGGTGACTTGCAGCCAGGTACCACGGGACTCGGCTCTGGATGCAGAGGACAGGGAGCAGGTCCACACGCGCAGAGGGCAGATCCACAGACAGGCTCTTGGGGAGCATCAGGCTCCAGTTGCTCTGCAGGCCCTGGGCTGGGGCGGGGTGCCCAACCTGGCATGCACCCCGGCCTCCGTGCCCCTGGCCTGCTGTCTGGTGTGGGGTTGCCCTTGGTGGGCAGTGAAGACTGTGGGTGGCTGGGATCTGTGCTCCCCAGGACCTGCCTGTCTGCTCAAGACCTGGCCTTGCCTGTGCCCCTGGAGTCTAGAAGCTTCTGAGGGGTGCTATGCAGCTACCCTGAGGTCTGCTGTGGAGTCAGCGTGTGTGTGCCTGGGCACGCGGCCCTCACAGGAGGACCACCGGGGCCTGCCTGCTCCCCCTGTGAAGCCAGGTCTCTGAGCTCCCTGACCACCCTCCCTGCAGACCCTGGGAACCACCCTGAGGGACAGGCAGGAGGGAGATGCAGGACACGAGGGGGGATCCAAGGAAGGCTCTCAGCCCCTCCTGAGCCCGCCTCCCCCTCCCTGGACCACAGGAACCTGTGCGCTGGCCACCTGCAGTGCGGCAGGAGCCCTGTCCACTCTCCTTCATTTGGTCTCTCCTGCCCCGAGCTGTCCATCCACACAGCAGCAAGGCCTCAGCCGCCCAGGCTCCCATCCTGCCACCCCACTGCAGAGACTGAGAGTGCATGGCCGCCCCAGAGCCGGTGCCCCACAGGGCTGTGAGGCCAGAGTGGGCTGGAGGGGCCCAGGGCACCCGGGAGCACGCCTGGCCAGCTCCCTAGGTTGACCTCACTGAGGAGGGATGACTCCACCTCTGCGGAGGGAAGGGCTGGGTGGGTGTGGCGGCTCCCCTAACCCCATGGCACATACACCACACCTGGGGTGGGACCCAAGTGACACAAGCCACCTGGGCGCCCGGAGTGGCCCCTGCAGCCCTCAGGGCAGGTGTCCACCCACTTCACAGACCAGGACGCTGAGGCCCAGCCAAGTGTGATGTCTCAGGAAGTCCTACTGACAGTCAGCCTTGAGGCCTGCCTCGCCACCCTCGTCAGTCCTAGCATGTTAGGACTGGGCTTCGCTTCACTGTGATGGCCACACCAAATGACCCTCTGTAGGACTCAGGGCCTGGCGGGCCATCTGCCCTCTCCTGTGGCCACATTACCATGTCCCACCTCTCACCCTGCCACCGCCAAGCCCGAGCTTCCGGAACTCTCCACGGCACTTCCTGTGTGAGCCTCCCATATGGGGGAACAGGCTCCTGCCCGGAGGGTGGAGGCCACAAGCATTCTCTCTCTCCTGGAGGCCTGGAGCCTGAGAGGAAGGCGCGAGCAGGCTGGGCCCTGCGAGGCTCCAGGGCTCCTTCCCTCTTCCAGGCCCTGGTGCCCCCAGGTATCCCTGGGCTCTTGGCCACAGGGCTCCAGCCTCAGGGTCTTTTCTGCAGGAGCTACCTGACTCCTGGCCATGGTGGGGTGCCGACACAGAGGTGGGGTGACGGCTCCCACAGGCCCTGGCCACCTCCTCGGGGTGGAGCAGGGATGGTGAGGGTCCAACTCCCCACACTCTGAGTGTCTACGGACCAGACCCCACGGCGAGGAGCACAGCAGGAGGCAGGTAGGATGCAGACAAGGGCCTCCTGCTCCTCTAGATGTCCCCAGCCTGCAAGGGCCCGACTGAGTTGGTGCCTGGACTTGGGGACATTCCTGGAGTCTCGGGCAGGACACACTTGGGGAAGGTCCCAAAGGAGGCCCTGCCTGGGCTGGACCTGCAGGGCAGCAGGAGCTCCCTGGGTGGAGGAGGGACCTGGGCACTGCAGGCCAAATGCAGTGTGGGTCTGGGGTGGGCAGGGCTGGGTGCTCTGGCTGCAGGGCTGCCCAGGGTGCAGCGGGTAAAGGTGGGCAAGGTGCCGCCGTCCTCCAGACCTCCAGCCACAGAGGAGCCCGAGGGCAGCAGGGCATGGGCTGTGGACTCTGAGATCCTGGCAGTGAGGACCCTGACCAGGGGTCTTGTGGACAGTGCTCCTCTTCCACGAGTGCCTGCTCTCCGCCAGGACCCGTCAGTGCCAATCAGCAAATGGGCACAGTTGCAAACCATGGTTGGGCTCAGGGGAGACTTCACCTGGGCGAGGACAGGAGGCGGGGAGAAGTGAGTGCCCTGCATGTCCCTGTGCATCTGTGTGGCATGTGTGGCAGCAGCCCAGGCCACCTGTACCTGCTTACTGGGAGCCCCGCCAGGCAGGCGTCTCTCAGGGTGACCCTGCCGCTCCTGGACAGCCTGGCTCAGCAGTGTTTGCAGGATGAGGAGCCCACTGCTGGAGAGCCCTAGGGAGGACCGTGGGCTCTGCCGAGCTGGGACCAGGTCAGGGGAGGCACTGAAGACCCCCATGTGCCCTGAGCTCTGGCAGTGGGCAGCAGGCAGCAGGGACTGCTGGCTTTCTGTTGAGGAGTCACCCTGCGGGCACAGCAGAGAGCACTGCCAGCCTCACCCCTGCATGGCTTTTAAATTAAGTATCCCTTGTCATCTGGAACAACACGTAGAACATGAACCTTGCCATTTGCACCATTTTTAAGAGCAGAGTCCAGTGGCAGGAAGTCCATCCAGGCTACTGTGCAGCTGTCCCCACTGTCACCTCCAGAGCTGTCACCTGCCCTCCCTCACCAGCCTCTGGGCTCACTGTGCTGCTTCCTGCCTATGCATGTGGCCAGATGCCCCATGTAAGTGGACAGTACTTGTCCTCCTGTGACAAGCTCCCCTGAGTGCAAGGTCCTCGAGGTCCGGGCATGCCCTGGCATGTGAGGCTGGAAACTGTCCACTGTGAGGCTGGACCACGTTCTCTTCATCTGCTTGTCCTTCAGTGGGCACTCTGGCTGCCCCGCCCTTGGTCTCGGGCATTGTGCTGCTGTGAGCACCGCCCGCAGCATGGCCCACGGCACAGCCCACAAACCTCCCAAGACCCGGCTCTTCATTCTTTGGGGCGTGAACGCAGACGTGGGGTGTGGGTAACTGGGCCTTGTGGACTTGCTTTTTAAGCAAGAGCACGGAACCGGGGAGCTCCCATCCTGCCCGCCCTGCAGTCCTCCCTCCTGCCTTGACTTCCAAGTCACTGAGACAAGAAGCACCCTGAGCTGAGGGCCCCGGCGGCTGGAGGTGAACCCCGGATCTTCACGCTCCGTTCCTCTACAGCCACCCACAGCCGGGGTGCCAACTGCAGGGCGGGACATCACCTTGGCTGAGATCAGGATGGACCGAACACTGGGGCCCACCTGGGCCCTCCCACCAGCCTCACCTGCTTCCCGTCCTCCACTCCCCGGCTGAGTTCCCGCCCAGGGAAGCGTGCCCTTGGCTGGGCCGTGCCTGGGAGCCAGCCAGGGAACTGGTCAGGAGGAGGTGGCACGTGGCCCTGGGCTGGGGTTCACGCCAGTCCCTTAGACCCCTTGGGGCTGACGCTCCAGAGTTTCAGTGTGAAGACCTTGGGAGCAGGTGGCTCCTCACACTGGGAACATTCAGGGCCACAAGGTTCTTGGTTGGGGGGCTGTCCTGTACCTGTGGGACGTTTAGCAGCTTCTCCAGGACCCCCTTCAGATGCCTGGAGCCCCCCCCCCCCACTGGCTGTGACAACCAAAGGTGTCTCCAGACAGAGCCTAATGTCCCCTTGCAGGGGCCGCGGTCCCTAGTACAGATCTGAGGCTACCAGGCAGGGTCCCGGCTGGTGGTCATTGGCCTGTTGAGCCACCAGCCCAGCCCTGGTCCCGATGCACAAGCCGCTTGTTTTCGGCAGAGTGTGTTTTCGTCCTGGTGTGGAGCCTGGCCTGGGGACCCTGGGAACCAGGGCCCAGTGAGAAAGCAGGGCCTGTGAATGGCCCCCTCTGCCCCTCCCTGGTGCAAGACAGCATAGCCCTCTGTGGACTTCTGGGGAGAGTGACTTTCACAGACAGGTGAGCAGTCCCACAGGTGGGCATGGCAGTGCTCCTCCCTGGGGCCCTGGGGACCATCTGGGAGAAGGGCTGTGGCCTAACACCCAGCCTTAGAGGGAGGTGTCCCCTCTCCTCCAAGGGCGCCAGTTCCTCCCCACCTCTACGCTCAGAGCCGGAGCTCGTTCAGCAGCACAGTTCACAGCCCAGGCTGCAGGAGGGAGGGCTGCCCAGATCCAGCCTGCTCATGGCAGAAGGCCCGGCCTCCCTTCCAGCTGCCTTCCCGCCCTGCCCTCCTTGTGCTTCCAGCCAGGTCCACCTGCTGCGTGTGCGCATGTGTGGTGAGGAGCCGCCTCCTCGCCTGTGACAGTGAGGTCTCCTGGTCCAGGCAGGGGGGTGGAGTGGCAGGCTCTGGTGTCCCCACAGAGGACCCGATGCTTCTCTCTCCTCTCTCCCTCCTGTGGCCCGCCTAGCAGCGGGTGGACACAGGCAGAGCAGACCAGTCCACAGGTCCAGCAGCCTCCAGAGGTGCGGGCCGGGCTCAGAATCCTGGCCCTGCTGCAGGGTTGAAGCGTGTGGCCTGCACCCGCCCTTCCCTCCTGCCACCTGCCCAGCCCTCCCGCCTCACGCCCTGAGGCACCTGCCAGCAGTTAGCTGAAGATGTTTATTTGGAACTTGTGCCAGGACAGGAAAAACCTCAGCCATGTCCTCCAGAGTCTCTCCAGAGGTCGGCATGGCCAGGCTCCCTGCACCTGGACAGGTCAGTGGTCCAGCTGGAATGTGGGCACAGAAGGGGAGACCAGGTGGTGGGCTTCTTCCTCCCGCTTGCTGCCTGTGGGCTCAGATACATCCAGTGTGTCCTTCCACAGGCAGAAATGTCCCAGGGGGCATTATCTGAATAATGGGCGGGTCAGACAGGAGGTCCCCAGCTGTCGTAGGCAGTAGTGGCCCAGGATGGTCATCTGGAGGGCTCCCTGCTCAGGGCCTCTCCTGGGCCTCTCCTGGGCCTCCTCTCCATCACCCTCTGTCCTGTTGGGCCAGTGAGCTGGGACAAGAGGCCAACTGCCCTCCCTGGTGGTGGGAGGAAGGCCAAGCTGAGGGATGTCCAGCAAGGGGGGCCCTCAAGCAGAGCCAAGTTCACATGATGGGACTAAAGTGTGGGCAGATGGCTGTCAGAGGCCCTCAGGGCTGCCCCTCTTCAGCTGAGGACCGTCGGCAGGCCAGCTGCCCAGGGGGTGCTCCCTCAGGACCCGGCTGTGGGGGATGCAGGGTCTCTGCCGTCACAGTGGGACCCGGGGCTACTTCTTCCAGTGAGGCAGCGCTGCCTGAGTCCCGTGAGCACAGTCTTCCTGCAGCATGTCAGCAATGGCCGCCCACCACCTGGACTCCGCCCTTCCTGGGCTCAGCCCTGGCCTGCCGGCCTGAGCCAACACTGGCCCCTCCAGCTCCTTCCCTTCAATTCTTCTCCCGAGCAACCGTCCCATCCAAAGTCCCCACCTGCCCTGTGCTCCTGTGGCTGAGGCCAGTCGCTCACACCAAATGACGTGCTCCGAGGGGGCCAGGGTTCCTGGGCTGCCTATGCGGTCACAAGCAGCCCTCCAAGCTTGCCACCGACTCTCTGGGATGCCTGGAGGGTGTGTCACCACCAGCATCAAGGGGACACTGAGGCCCAGGTCAGCGGCGCTGAGGAACAAGCACCAACCTGTGCCAGTAGCTTCTGCTCCTGTCCCCCAGAGGCAGATGCTGGGCAGAGGTATCTGTCCACCCTGGAACGCAGAACGTTCCATGGAGCTGACCCAGCTGTGAGGGGCTGACTGTGGTCAGCACCCTGGACAGGTTAGCTCAGCCTCCCAGGAGAGACCCAGTGGGATCTCCTTGGGCACATCCTTCCAGCAGGGCTGAGTGGGCTGGGTCCACTGTTTCTAACCAGATCCCTGGGACACTGGTCAGCACTAAGTGGACTTGGGGCAGGGAGGCTGGGGTTTATGCTCTCCCTGGTGCAGAGGGCACCAGAGTCAGATTGGAACAGAGGCAGTGGCCAGGGGTAGCCTGTGCTGACATGTGGTCATGGTGGGCTGTGCTGTCCTCCCTGGGAGCCTATGCCTAGGCAGAGGTGAGGGGCTCCTTCACAGCAGGCAGGCCGAGATGCGGACAGCTTGATCCCCAGACAGAGTGTGACATTGTAAGAGCCACTGCTGGCTGGCATTGAGGACTGGACAGATGGTGTGTGATTGGTCACTGCAGGAAGATGGTCTGACAGTAGGGGCGGGGGGGCCTGTGGTCACTGTTCACTCAAGCGTCCCTCCCCTCTGCTCTCAGGTGGAAAGGAAGAGCGACAGAGGGCGTTAAGAGGACAGGACGTGGATGGGCAGCAGAGAGCCACAGAGCACTGTCCCTCGCTCCTTTTCTGAACTCAGAGGAGCTACTGAGCCCGGGTGGGTGCCCCCCATCCCCTTGCTGAACAACCCGCCCTCTCTGGGGAGTCCCACCCCAGCTTCCCTGGGAGGCTCATGATTCTTCTAATCAAGAACCAACAGCTGCCCTGACCACCACTGAAGGTAGAACACACCCTGCGTGGGCGTGGGCGACCTCGGTGAGGCGAGCACCCACCACCCACCTGCCCAGCATGATGGGTCCCCAGGCAGCGTGGCCCCAGACCCCTCTGTCACTGGCAGGTGCCCAGGGAGGTCCCTCTTGATTCTCACCCCTGGCGCCCACTCGGCCTCCTTCCTCCTATTTGCATAATTTGCATCAGGATGGACGTCTGTGTGCAGCCAGCCTGCTCCCCAACAATCCCATCCAGATTGGAGTCCACAGCAGCTGCAATCCATCACGCCTGGACGCGGGCCCGTGAGCGGTGATGGCTGTCCACTCTCAGGGACCAGCCCGGCCCAAACCCCAGCGAGAGCGGTGATTGATTAACAAGCACAAGCCGAATTGCTCTCTGTAATGGTGATGAATATGGCCCGGACCTTCCTGGCCATGATGGTATTTATCCATTGTTAGACCCACCGACAGCAATCAAGTTTCCTCAGCTGGCTATTAATTACCAAGCGGGGCCTGCGGGAGGGGCAGATGCCGGCTTTCTTTCCCGGGGTCCCATCTGTCATGGGGAAGCCGTGGGGGGCAGGTCTGCATTGTGTTTCTCCCTGTGAAAAGAATTCTTCCAACACAAGCTTTCCAAAGTCAAATGGAACCACTCTGTGACTCTGAGATGGCCAGCGAAGCCAGCCACAGTCCTCCATGCAAGGACGGCGAGCCCGCTATGCCTCGGTCTCACCCACTTGCTGCGGGGAACCCTGCATGTCCTCTGCAAGCCATCCCATGGTCCTTTAGGATGGGGCCCCACCCTCACTGCCCCGGGGCCACACTCTCCTGAGGGCTGGTTCCCTGGGCTGTCCAGGTTTGCAGCAACAGAGTCCCGAGGGCCAAGAACAGTGGCCCAGCCGTGTCATCGCTACACTTGGGTGAAAATTGGTCTCATTAAAAATGGGTCTTAAAGGTGGAGAGCCCGCCGCAGGTCCAGGAAGTTGCAGGCACTCTTAAGGTCTGTGGGGACCTGGGGGCGAAGCACTTCCTGCCTCCAGGATGTGGGATATGCACAGCCCCCAGGGGAACAAGGAAGGCCCTGGGTGGGCATGTGGCCCAGGCATGTGCATCCAGTGGGTGGCAGATTAGGGACATGCTTGGGCCTCTTGGTGCCTGTTAATGAGGTGGCAGCTCTGAGGTCCCATGATGTGCTTAGCGGGATGAGGGGCTGGGTGGAGGACCAGCTCTGATTGCACAGGAGGCCTGGATTTTAGAAACAAAGGAAGGACAGTGACGAGTGTGCCTGGTGTCAAGCATCCCTGTGCCCTGGGCCCCGGGCCCCAGGAGAGGGGCTCTGTGCTCTTAACAGATGCCCAGTTCCCTGCCCAGGTCCAGGTCGTCAGAGGCTGGGGCCCGAGAAGTCCTTGTGCACGTCGTCCTCAATCGCTGTGCTCCTCCAGGAGGCCTATCTGCTCATCAGAACGTTATCTTCAGGGAGGAACAGGGGCATCTACTTATCTTAAAGCCAAACTCTAGGAAAACATGATGTATGAAAATCAGGATCTACACGGCAGATACGTTCAGGGGACATTATTCATCTCGCAGAGAAGCAAGGAAACCTGTCTTTACAAGGGGACGTTCGCAGGTCTTCGGCAAAGGCAGCCAGCCTGTGCATGCAAACATTTATTTAAAATTCTTACATTCCTTGGAGCAGGAGCGAGGGGAGGGCGCACGGGGAGCTGGGAGTTCCGGCTGTCAGGGAAGAATCAATCCATCCACCAGCGGGCAGATGGAATTGCCGGGCACAAGAGCCAGCAGCCTGCTCCTGGGTGGGAGGTCCAGCCTGGAGGGCGGCTGCCTGGGAGAACCCGGGGGGCTGGCTCCCGCGTGGAGCTGGACAGATGGCAGCCCGAGGGGCAGGCTTGGAGGGAGCACTGGGGCTGGTGGGGACCAGCCTGGACTTCTTGCCAGGTGCCTGGGCCTTTGGTGACATGTCCATGAGGCTGTTGGTGAGCAGGAGGGATGTGGCCCTAGGTCTGTGGCCCCAAAGAAGCATGTGGGGAGGGCAAGTCCCCCCAAGGCCACCTGGACTCCTTGCAGTCTGGAGCCGCAAGACCACCCTGCTGCCCTCTCTGAGGGCTCTGCTAACAGGCTTGGGGTTCAGGGAAATCAGAGAGGGTTCTTTCTGCAGACCCTCCAGCTCCACGTGTCATCGGGTGATGAGGGAGAAAGCCTCTGAGAGCGACAGAGCTTGGCGGCTGTCTCGGCCGCGGGGCTTGTTCATCCAGTTGCTCCTCCACTCCGTGGACACCTACTGCAGAGAGCAAGGTGGCACAGGGCTCCATCTCTGGGGCTCACACCCCAGCAGGCGCAGCCCCTGGGGGTGTGGCACAGGGACAGGGAGGCTGAGGGGAAGCCTCCTGGAGTGACTGGGAGGCCAGGCATGGAGGAGGCTTCGCAGCAGAGGCTGGTAGGCTGAGGCCCTAGCCCGAGAGAGAGCTTGCTCTGCACCTGCAAGACATGCCCCGGGGCAGGACAGTGCAGGGAGGCCTGGGGGAGGGCAGGGCCTTGGCCCCTGGTGGGGAATGGCCACTTCCTCGGCAGGACGATGCCAGGTGATCCAGCATCTCCACAGCCCCTCTTGCTGCTGGGGGAAGGCAGTGGGTGAGGGCAACAGAGGCAGGATTGGCAGCTACAGTGTGCTTCAGCCTCCCCTGGAAGGGAGAGAGGCTGGGTGGGGCTGGGAGAGGGAAAGGGACAGGCTGAGCAGGATTCGGGAAGCGCAGCTGCAGGCGGCCGCAACGGCAGGGGTACAGGATAGGAGGCGCTGTCCCTCCTGACCCTGGCCTAGTGTCCGTGGGTGGAAAGGCCCTGGAGAAGCTCCACACAGGCCCAGCTGTCGCAGGCATGCTGGCTGAAGATGGACACTGGCGTATGTGTCAGAGGCCTGGCTTGGAACGAGGAGGTTTGCAGGTTGTAGACACGGAGACTGCACAGACTACCGAGAGAGGACAGTGGCGGGAAAGCCCTGTCCCCAGGGAGCCTGCTCTGCGGCCCAGCTGCCCTGCAACCGCACACGGGCTCACAGGATCCAGCTCAGGGACAGCATGCTCCTGTTGGAAGCCCTTGGTCAGCCTGCATGGGGGACAAGGACAGTGGACTTGCCTGTGTGGAGCAGGGACGCTCCCTGTGCTGGTGGGCAGGTACCCACATCCCGTGGGCCTGGTTCCGGCTGGTGCTCCTCTTCCCGTGTGTGGGAGCAGTGCTGCTCCAAATGCCGTGTTTATTTTTACTTGTCACATATTTTATTTTTATCAACACTGTCACTGTTTTAGCCCTCACTCCCAGCTTGCTCCACAGAGGCCCGGCCTCATGGTTCTGGACTCCCCTCTTCTCGTGGATGCTGTGTCTACTCCAGCCCAGGCCTGTGCCGCTGGGTTCGTGTTTGGTGCTTTCTCAGGTGAACACTCGTCCTTCCTGACACCTGGTTCTTGCGCCTCTGTGGCATCAGCTGGCCTCTGCTGCAGGGTCACAGAACTATAGTCACCTGTGCACTGCGTACCTGTGCTCCGCCAACTCTGATGCTGGACTCCTCACTGTGGGTGGCGGGCGTACTGCACCCACCTGTGTTCCCAGGTGCCCACTCCCAAGCCCCGTTTGGGCAGGTCCAGGCCACAGCGCCACAGCCTGTGTCATTGAGCTCCCAGGTGGTTCCTGGGACATGGGATCACGAGGACCTAGGAGCCCAGATCAGGGCAGCTAGGAGCAGCAAGCTTAGGCCTCCCACAGGCCCCTCCTGCTGCCCTCTGCCTCTCCTTGTCCTGCATTCTCCCGTCTCCTCCCCCTCAGGGGCCCCTTGGCTTCTGCTCTGGTGACTGGATTGGGATGTGGTCCAGGAGTACCAGGCAGGACCCCGTGGCCTTGGTGAGGTAGCCACAGGAGGAGTCAGAACAGCAAAGGTAGCGAGTAAGCCATCAGCAGCCAGCGAGGGAGCAAAAGGCTTCACCAGCCTTGGAAGGCCCTGACGTTCCCTGAGAGCCTCCAAGGCTCCTCCCCAAGGGCCTCCAGGTACCTTCTGCCTCCTGGCCTCAGATGTGCAGGAGGATGCTGGGGTGCATCTGTCAGCAGTGTCTCCCCCGTTTCCCTCCTTCTCTATCACGTGCCTGAAGCTTGTCAGCAGGGGGCTCAGGCATGCGGAGGCAGGTGGCAGGGGCAGGATCTGGGTGCTGCATTCTGTCTACCTGCAGAGGGGAGTTGCTGGGCTCCTGGAGGATGCTGGGGGCCTGCTCTGAGCTGGCGCTGGGAGGAGGCAGGCGCCAGAGTAGAGCAAGCTCTGCAGTGATGTGCAGGCTGAGAGGCCACAGGTTGAAAGGCCAGTCCCAGGTCTGGTGTGTGACTGAAGGGACATTCGCACCCTGGCACAAGTCTCTGGGTTAAGACCGTGAGCACAGTGCAGTGGCAGGTGCCAGCTCTGTGCCCAGGCATGCACTCAAAAGAGCCACCAGACAGGATCAGAGACCTGGGTGTGGAGGTCAGGATGTGATTATTAATCAGTTAAGAGCCTCTGGGTGGAACTGGGAAGAGGTCCCATCTCAGCAAATGTGCCCTGGGGAAGGCCTGCCTCATGGAGAAGGGGCGGCAGGCCTGGCATCCCAAGGACAGGGTTTGCTGCCAGCACACAGCGCGTGCTTGGGACACGAGGGCAGATGGATGCATGTTCCTCCTCAGTGTTGAAAAATGTTTTGAAAATCACCAAGAAAACTTCAGTAAGTGTAAAAAGTAGAAATTCCAAGACAACATCCACCTGCTGACAGACAGATTTAAATCACAAACCAGAGGCTCCAGAAATGCAGGAAAAATTAAGTTAATAACATTTTTTTTTAAATGATGAAAAGGAGTAGCATCCAACCAGCTCGAGCAGATGTGGACCCAGGGACATGCAGAGTCCAGACGCAGCCAAGCAGACGCAGTCGAGGCTGGACCTGCGCTCGCCGCTGTTCTCTCACAAGAAAGGGCAGGAGTGGAAAAGAACTAGCACCCAGGGCAGGGAGCCAGGGAGCCAGGGAGCCAGGGAGCCAGGGAGCCAGAGAGCGGAAGGCAGAAAACGGAATATAAATGAACACATGTAAGCTCGAGTGTCCTCAAGGCAACGTCAAGGGCGGCACAAGGCATCGCAGAGCCTAAACGCTTCAGGCATCAGGCACGGGAGGTCTGTCCTCCTTGCTTCCGGGGATTCCTCCTCCTGTCCCCGTTGCTCTGGCTCCTGCCCCTCCCTCTGCTCTGGACACACCACACACAGACACAAGACAGCCCAGGTGGACCTTCTGACTGGCCGATGAAGGAAGCGGGGAGCACTTCTCCCTCGGACACGTCAGGCCCCTGTTGGGTTCTTTTTTTCCCTTTTCTGGCTCTGAATGATCTCCCTGGCTTGCTGGAAGTGTTGTCTGGAAACAGGATGGGGGTAGGAAGTGTTCCGCTCCGTTCGTGAACCCAGCACAGGGAGGATCAAAAGTAAAGCAAGACCAGGACACTCGGGCTCAGGCCTGCAGACAGGAGAGCTCCACTGGAAACAATGGGAAACTGTAGGGACCTGAGCCACCGCCAGTCACAGATCAGCCTCCCAAGGAATATCCAGCTCTGCTTGGGAAGCTTTCTGTCCTGATAAAAATGACATGATATTTTAATATATGCTGAGGAGACACTAATAAAGAGATACATAGTACATGGGCTCCTGATGAACGCAGTTGTTCTTGAACAAATCTGACTATTTTACACGTGTATCTGAAATGCTCCTGGTTGCTGTACTCTGCTTATTGAGATGGTCTTCTCCACCAGCACACACCCCTGGCTCTGGGGGCCTTGCTCCTGTGCTCTGTGACACCTGAGGCTGCATTGACGGGAGCCGCAGGGCGTGACCTAGCTTGAAGCGTGGCGGGCTCCTTCCCTGTGCAACCCACAGCGAGCACAGCCGGATCCCCTGTGTCTGCTCACATTTTACACTGTGAGCTCCTGGGTCAGGAACACTGAGCACAGTGTGACGACGTCCCTTCCCACCACATGCTAGGAAGCCTCCTTCGCTGTGGCCTGGCAATGGGGAGGGCGACTCAGCCCCAGGGCCGGGCGCACGCAGGCCCTCCTCATGCTCACCCCGCAGAAGAGCCTCCTTCCACGTGAACTGCCCCCCCCTTTGGAGTCATTTTTGGTTCATTTCCTTATTTTTTTCTTCAGCTTTCCCATGTCCTCCATAAGATATATATTATCTTTGTAAACAGAAAAATTCAATAAAATCTGGTCATAAACCACATAGAAAGCAGAATTTCAATTTTAAGGGGAAAATGATATATTGTTATAGAAAGAAGCCGCAAAGAATGCATGCCAGATGTTAACAAGGCCTGCTTAATTGCTATTGATTGATGTTTATTTTTTGAACAGCTCTGCATCTTCAAGCTTTTCTGGGACAAGCCCATGTCCTTTCTCAATTTGGGAGCAACCCATTTCTGTAAAATCCAAGTGGAGATCTGCTGTGGGGCTGTGGGAGCAGCCACCAGTGTCCATGGGCAGCGCAGGTGAGCTCTGGCCGGATGCTGGTGGCTGGGCCCAGGCCTGAGCAGAGCGCCCTGCCTGGTTACGAGGGCCTCCCAGCGAAGTCAGTGGACGTGGCTGTTAGGAGCATGCACGTGTGAGGCTCCACTGTGAGCGCCACACTGTGCATATCCATGAAGCACCAGATGAGCACAGCAAGCCAACAGAAGGAAGCGGAGCAGGGGAGAGGACAGAGGGATGCCCAGGGCCGGATGGAGCCAACTCATCCCATGTGCCTGTGATGGTGTCCAGATGACCCCCACTGTTACGGATAACTGCGATGCACTGATGCCAGGGGTTTTAGCCCTGTATCCCCCCCACCCCCCGAGCCTGCAGGGGAAGGAGAGGGCCTTACCCCAGTGAGGTCGAACCAGGAAAGGCAGGAGCCAACTGACCGCCCGCACCCAGCCCTCCTCCCAGAGGACAATCAGACGTGTCAGGGAGACTGGTCAGCGCCGGAACTCATTTATTGCAGAAATGGGGAGGAATATATAGTCCCTTTCGACCAATAAGCTTAAAGGTCAATCTGCCATGGCCTGTTCATGCAAGCGAGTACCCTATACCAAATATAAGCAGTTATGCCTTGTCCACAAGCACGGAAGCGGGATGTAACCAATGAGATAGGTTTCCTTTTTTTGGGAGCTGGCATATACTTTCATTTCCTTGAATGAAATAGCCACATAGGAACGCCCTACATTTCCCTCTTTTTGTTTTAATAAAGAAAGGGGGCACCCGACGTACTTGAAGGTGTGCCTGTCATAAGTTGTCCCCATCAGGGGATCTTACCCGTCATTGACTACCACCTTAGCTCTTCCGGGGGTGCCTCCCTTGGGTCAGCTAGATCACTAGAGGGGTGCTGGGTGAGAGTAAGATGAAGAGCCAGTCATTTAAGAGAAAAGGGATTCATATTCCCACATCATAAGGCTCCCAATCCATGCTGTGTAGAGCGGCATACTGCTGTCTAACCACCATGAGCTGTAACGGGCTGTGCTCGGTCCCTAATGAATTGCAAAAGCTTATCGATTACACATGGCCCAACGGTGAATACAAGGATTGCAGTAATAAGCAGATCCAGGAAGGGGAGGAGGTAGGGGATCCATCCATTTAGCCCAGTCCACAGAAAATTGGAATGGAGTTCACTCCGGCGATGCTCCAAGTCTTCTTGAAGTTTTTTATCTTATCCTGGATGATCCCTGATCGGTTAGTATGGAAACAGCATTCTTCCTGCAGGTAGAGGCAAAGTCCTGCCTCTCTGGTGGTGAGAAGGTCTAGGCCATGGTGATTTTGTGGCACCACCGCTGCTAAGGAGTCAAGTTGGGACTGAAGATCCAGTATGGTTCCTGCAATACTCCCTCCGATGAACAGCAGAAGAAGGGCGATGAAGAGTTGTGATCAGGCAAAATGTCCACCGCAGCCTTTTACGTGGGCATATTCCTAGAGAGGAGGGAGTGGGAGAGAGAATCATTCCTCAAGAGTAGATGCTCTTGGGTTATCAGTTTGTTCAGGGTGGCAATATTTAAGATTTCTGGCAGGCATTCAGATGGGGTTTGATTCACCTAATGGGAAGACACGTCCAAATCCACAAGCTGCACTTATGAGGGGGTCTGGCCCATGCCAACATCCTGTCAGGGGGTCCTTCCATCGGACCTCAATTTTGGTATAGGACATCTGGTTGGACCAATGCCTCTGAAAGGCTGTTAGGGGCTGTTCTTTTGAAAAATTTAAAATATTTAATGTGAGCATGGCCATTCGTAACTGGTCATGGGGGTTAATTCCCCCCTTTTGTTTTAATAATTCATCCTTTATAGTTTTATTGTGTTGCTCTACTATGGCCTGTCCCCTAGGTTTATATGGGATTCCAGTAGAATGTTTAATATGCCACTGAGTGAAAAATTCTTGTAGGGTTGGCTTACAAAGCAAGGCCCATTGTCTGTTTCTACCTGTTGAGGTATTCCCAAAACAGCAACGCACTGCAAACAGTGACTCTGTGCATGTTCAGCCCTTTCTCCTGTATGGGCAGTGGCCCAACAGGCATGAGAACAGGTGTCTATGGTCACCAAAACATACTTAAGTTTGCCAAAGGGTGCATAATGAGTATTTGGCTTTAATCCTCTGGGATTTACCCCAGGGGATTGGAGGGGTGGAATCTGCAGAAAGGACAAGCAGGATTTTCAGGTTCTAACAATTTTTTTAATGGCGGGCATCAATGGAACAGTGGCCCCTAGGATTGGGGGTGAGGCCTTACATGAGGTGCAGGAACACATTGCCGTTTGGCCTCAGGGAGGGGGTCAGCCCTATAGTTGCTAAAAACCTTCCCAGGCAAGTTAAATTGTTGCTGGTATTCTTCCTCCTCTAGAATGTCATCAAGAGCTTATGATCAGTGGTGATATACACTTTGGCCTCCCCAAGAATATCCTGTCCCAGCAAATTGGCCGCAAGGCCAGGGGCAATAAGGGATCAGGCCTCCCCATGACTCCTGTCTACATCTTCCCATTTAAGCCAATCTTTAGTCTCCTCAGAGGCGGTATTGCCCCTGACCCCCAATAGATGGGGCCCTGGGATCAACTTCCATTGAGGGGGGACCTCTTCCTTTCATAACACGGTGCGGTCCGCCCCTGTGTCAGACAACGGAACCTTTTCCCAGCTATATAGATATCAATTTTTGGCTTTATCCCTGGTATTATAGGGTCAGTTCAGTGTGCTCTGGGGGGGATCCTGACCCCCAGCAGTTGGGCCTCCTTTGGTTGACAGGGCTGGAGGGTGCCCCTCCCTTAGTTTAGAGGATTGCCCAGGATATCGAATTTGGATTGACAATCCTTTTGCCAATGGACCCCCTTCTTTCACCTAGGACTGGGGGTCTTGGGAGAAGGCTGATTCGCTGTCCTACCTGGGGGAGGGCTGGGGTGCCAGCCAGGCCATGGCCGGCCATTAGGGCATTCCCTTTTAAAATGACTGGGTTGTCCACAGCCATAGCAAACCCCCTTCTCCCCGGGCTGTGAGTTTCACCCCCGAGTGGGAAAGAGAGAGGGCAGCAGTCAGAGCCTCTGTAAGAGAGGCGGTTTGAGCTTGTAAGGCCGTCACCAGGGCTTGGGATACGTGGGCCTGAGTACCCACATCCTTGGTCGCTATTATCCATGGCCCCATGGATTGATCCTTCATCCTTGTGCATGGTAGCTTGTGGTCTGTGGTCATCCTTTCCCAGACCAGCATTTTAATGAATTGGTCTTGCAGGGGGCTGGGGGGAACTTTTGTTGGAGGCTTTTTCCTACCCTCTCCATAAAGGTAGCCAGATCTTCAGTGACCTTTTGAGTTATCCCTGATACTGGGGGTTCCAATGGCCCCTCCTCTAGTTTTTTCCATGCCGTTAAGCCCAGTGATCGCACCTGTTCCTGATAGGGCTCCAGGATGGCGTCCTGTTGGGGCCCAGTGGCAAATTGATCATTTGACCCTGAGAGCATCCCATAAGTAATAGGGACAGGAGGGTTAGCGGCCTGGTTCCTCTCCACTTGGGAGTGACACTCCTCATTAAAAAAAAGCGCACCATTTAAGGTATAGTGGGCCAGGAAGGACCACCCTAGTTAGGCTCTTCCAGTCCTGGGTGGTACACTGCTGATGAGCCAATCCTTCAAGGATGGTCTCAGCCCATGGGGAATTAGGTCCATCCTCTGAGACTGCCTTTTTAAGTTCCTTGAGCTCCTGTGCTTCCCAGGGGTACCAAACTGCTGGCCAGTTTCCACCCGGATTGGTGTTTACCGGAAATGCCTGACAAAATGGCAGCGCCTCCTTGTCTGTGCGACAAGATGGCGGAAGCGATTTCTTGCCATCTGGACAAGATGGCGATTGGCTCTCCTCAGGGAAAGGGTGACAATATGGCGGAGGCCGTTTGCCCTCATGAGGGCAGGCCAGTGAGTCAGGCTCCGGGGCCAATGGCAAGGAGAGATCGGTCCAGGGAACTACCTCAGGCCAGGTCTTGGGACCCTTCCCTTTCATTGCGGAGGGTAGGCATGGCCCGTGGGATGCTTCAAGCCGCTCACTATCAAAGAGCTCCCATTCAGGGTTACCCCCCAAGCTCTCCTTGGGGATCTGCTCTTGGGACCCCTTGGATGACCTTGGCTTGTCCCCAAGGGGTTCCTTGGGTGTCAGAGGGGAGAAGCAGGCCTTGAGAGCAGACAGGATCAGGTGGACCCCCAAGGGTGGATCCTCACCCAAGTCGACCTCCCTCTTCCTGACAAGCTGTTCTACCCTCTCCCATGTGCAGCGGTCAAAAAGATTGCTGGCTGGGAGCCAAGGGGCTGCCCGCGTGAAGGTCTCCCAGACCTCCTCGGCCTGGGTATCAGAGACCTCCAGGCCTCGACTCTTAAGCATGTACCTTAATGCCTTAAGAGCGGGGTCTTCCTTAGTATTAGCCTGCCCCATGTTTTCGGGTG
This sequence comes from Geosciurus inauris, assembly GCA_004024805.1. Taxonomy (NCBI): domain Eukaryota; kingdom Metazoa; phylum Chordata; class Mammalia; order Rodentia; family Sciuridae; genus Geosciurus; species Geosciurus inauris. The sequence continues at coordinate 2,207 of PVHX01004553.1, read as the reverse complement.
TGCTCTTACCTCGGGACTCGCTCGGCCTGGTCCGCTGGTGAACTAGTTTCGCTTTTGCTTTCGCCCCTCGTTGGGCGCCAGAATGCCGGGGTTTTTAGCCCTGTATTCCCCCGAGCCTGCAGGGGAAGGAGAGGGCCTTACCCCGGCGATGTGGAACCAGGAAAGGCAGGAGCCGACTGACCGCCCGCACCCAGCCCTCTTGCCGGAGGACAACAGTCAACACAGGAACTCGTTTATTGCGGAAATGGGGAGGAATATAGAGTCCCTTTCGACCAATCAGCTTAAAGGTCAATCTGCCATGGCCTGTTCCTGCACGCGAGCACACTGCACCAAAGATAAGCAGTCATGCCTTGTCCACGAGCACGGAGGCGGGAGGTAACCAATGAGATAGGTTTCCTTTTCTCGGGAGCTGGCGTATAAATCGCCCCTAGGAACGCCCTACACACTGATGAAAACATGCTTTAAAAAACTAAAATTCTACATCTCCAGTGCATGCTTGGGGACAGGAGGACCCTGGAGGTTTCCCAGAGCAGCTCTGGAGGGATCCTGGCCTCTGCTCCAGCCCGAGCTGGTTCCCAGCCTCCTGCAGAGCAGAGCAGGCTTCTGTGGGGAGGTGCAGGCACAGGGGCTCTGACGGGGTCCTGACCCAGTGCCCAGGTGTGGCCTCCCAGTGAGGGGGCCCTGAGGTCAACAACACTCAGGACAGAGCCAGAGACTGTTATGTTGGGAAGGAGGTGGGCATGCAGCCTCAGCAGAGGCAAGGGTGGAATGTTCTGGAAACTCCAGGAAGCAAGGGGCTTGGGCTGTTGCCTTCAGCTTCTCTTATTTGAGATTGCATACATCATACGAATTCTGTCATTCCTCATGTACAATTCAGTGTCATCAATAATATTCACAATGTCAACCACTGGCACCGTCCTGGAGGAAGCTGGGACCATGCAGCTAGCCCCACTTCCTCCTGACCAGCTGGCTGCTCTGCAGCCAGTCTGCTGTCTCAGGGGCTCGTCTCCGTGCCCTTCTCTGAGTGGCATCCTGCAGTACTTGTGACTTGGTGGCTCCACTTTGCCCAGGCATGCTTTTCTGAGGTCCACAAGTAGTATGGACCATCCATACCTTTTCATGGCTGACTAGTGCTCCACAGGATGAGTGGCAGCGTTTTGTGGATCTCTTCCTGGGTTGGTTGACACTGGGCTGCTTCCATCCTCCGGCTCTCATGAGTAGTGCTCCCGTGAACAGACCAGTGTCTTCCAGCTTCTGCTTTTGGTTGTGTGGGGCACATTCCTGGAAGGCGTGGTCTCAGGGCAGTTTTCTTCCTGGGGAACCGCCCCCTGTGTGTCTTCTTTGGAGAGTGCCTCTTCATTTCTTGGCTCATTGTTTAACAGGCCTGTTGTTGCTGGGCTGTAGAAGGGCTTTGTTCATGCCACCCCCCTGGCTTGTAGTGTGACTTATTCATTTATCAGCTTATGCAGTTTAATGCTCGATAACAGCGGAGCTCCATAATCTGCTCCCAGGACTCGGAACCGTGCGGCGGACGCACCCAGCCCAGCCCAGAAGCCTCCCCCTTGATTGCTGTCGGGATTGAAGAAGCTGCTTGTGGCCTTGAGTGTCTGGAGTGCTTCCTAATCTGAGAAAATGCCGTTGTGACCATTTAGGGCTGTTTGGGGATAACGCAGCCCAGCCCAGGGCGCGCACTTGCTCGGCCGCTCCTTCTGAGCTCGGTGGGGCCGGGAGCTGAAGCTGGAGCAAATGAGCTGCCTTATCCCTGAGCTGGCAGCCCGCCCGCCGCTGGACAGCTGATAAGTAGGGAAGGCCGGGGCCGCCCTCCCACAGCCTTTGAAGAGTCTCAGGGCATTTTAAACCCTTGAAAAGCACTTAGCTGATAAAACCCGCTCTAATGAGTAAAAGACAGGCTCTTCTGAGCTGCCAGCCCACTTAGACAGTGAGGCCAGGGCCCCGCTCACCCCTGTCTGGTGTGGGGAGACTTGCTTCCGGTGGGCAGGCGAGGGCTCCAGGGTGCTCAGCGTTCCTGCCATGGCCTGTCCCTGAGATCCTCCTCCTGTGTCTTAAAAGAGACCGAGCAAGAGTTCAGGCAAAGCAGCAAGTCTGCTAAAACCCTGTCAGAGGGGGCCACCTGAAACAGGAAGAGAGAAAAGGGAAGGAAGGAAGGAGGGAGGGAGGAGGGAGGAGGAGGGAGCAAGGGAGGAGGG